>JASAND010016183.1:0-54989 GCA_030248195.1 Trissonchulus latispiculum
TATACGGTAGAAATTATACGGTTGAAATCTACGCTTTCAATTTGGACGAGGTTCCTTAGAAAGTTTTCCTGTTTTCTGAGAATGTCACATATTCCTATATTGTCTGGGTGGTAGTTGGGCAGAACCGTGCAGACGTAAAAATCAGAAAGACTTGTTAATTCCATTGCTACAGGCTCGATCTTAAGGTTAAACAGTGTCTTCTGCTTATTGATAGGGTCTTACCTGAAAGGGTCTCCTTTGAACTTTCTCTATGGATAGCCTCGTTTCATTCACCAGATTTTCTTTCAGCTGACGACATGGTGTATCCCGGTTCGAACAGATACGACAGCTTCTCACAGCCTGGCTGTAGGCAATTGGCAGCTTGTGCAGCACGAATCGTAATGGAGATACTGTTTCATATCCGTAGGCTTGATAAATATGACTGTCACAATTCTCCCTTCACTACCAATGAGACGAAGGCATGCGTCTTGGGCTTTTCGGTTGCAGGCCGAGTTGATTTTGTGGTATTGCATACCGTTTACCATTAAATTTTTCCAATTTGTGAGTTCCCATCCAACTATGAAAACTATATTTTTTGAGAATATGCAAGTTCATTTTTAATGCTTTAAAGTGGTTAAACATATAGGCAGTCATTACAAATTCTTCAGTCAACACCAGTGCGGTAAACGATGCCATCACGTTAAGGGAATAAGTGACACTCACTTTAAACACCAGCACATTCTACTTGGACTAAATCAAGTTGTTATGGCATTCCGCAACCCATCTAAGAAGTCTGCTTGTCATGGCAAAACTACCGTCTGCAGGAGCCCCACCCAGTGTGTTGACCCGTGGTTCTTGTGGAACGTTATTCATTCATTACACTCCTAATTCATTTGCGGCTGACGGAGGTTTGCAGTTTACCTAGCAATCAAAAGCGTAACCAGCATTGCGAGCTCGGTCACTGGCTTGAAAAATAGACTCGAAGTAATTTTGGTTGCACAAGCGCGGGCGTCCTGAGTTAGAGTTTTCGTTCTATATTTTATACTGTCAAACTATAAAGTAAAAAGGTTACCGCGCCCATTGGCTCTCTCCTGTTTAGGACTAAGGCTTTGCCTTAGTGACTGTAGGCAGGCATTTCTCATAATTTCTTAAAGTAAAAAGGTTTACAGTGCGACTGCTTTCTAATTTTCAAGCACATTTTCCACTGATTTCTATTGTGTTTGCGCAGCATTAAGCCAAATTTCGTTTTTGTACCATCTCAGCTCTTCATACTTCTAAATCTGAAATTCTTAGCGATCCTTTTCCATGTAGTTTAAAGTGAAAAGTTGACATTAACAAGACATGTCGGCCGAAATATTATGTTTTGATCAGTTTCAGCAAGTTGCCATAGTTTCATAATGGAGATTGGATTGTTTGGAAAACTGGTCGGTAAAAGTGACTATTGTTCTAATACTGCTGAAGATGAATATTTTGAAGAAAGATTTGAAAGGGAAAAATGGCGAGGGAAAATTTCATTCATACTTTTCCAGTTCCAACGATTGGTTCTGCAGAAAGGCGACAGGCGTTCTCTTGTTTTGCTGAATGGAAAAGGTTTCATGGAAATACCTGAGTTTCCATCAAAATGTAATTAAAACCACTAAAATTGTCCAACGTCTCATTCAGCAGTTTTTGAGAAAATCAGATATTTTGTTCAAACTGCATTCTTTTAGCCTCGGTCTACAAAGCTTCGGTCTAGTCTTCAAATTAGCCAACCACCAACCCATGTACGCATTATTTCAGAATGGAACTATAGAGTGGTTTGCTAGACATGTGCAGGAGGCGAACTTTGGGATGAGCAAACGGCCAATTTTTCCGGTTTTTTGCCCAAAAATTGGAAAAAATTATAAGTGGGTGAGCTCCAGGTCAGGTGGGAGGGGGTGGTGAAACCTTCCTTAAGCTCTCCTAAGCATATATAGATATGTATGTTGGGTGGCTACTGTTATTGTAATTAGCTATTCGAAGTCTTTGCACAGTGCCCTAAGTTCTGCCATTTAGAGATCTGCTCACCATGAGCTTAAGGTTGGGCCCTGACCCTGTGCTGAGCCGCGGGCCGACCGATTGGCCAATCTATTTTGGGAAATTTTAGTAGAGAATAAAAATTCATGTTCATATATACTGCTTTCCGATGTGACAGAATCTGATTGAGATCTGAGAAAGATCCCTAGGAAGCTCCAGCACAGCATTCTAGCAGTTTCATTAAAAAGATTGAGAGGATATTGACAAATTCCTTTGTAGGTATCCCGCTTTTAATGAGACTGGTCCATATCTCCCCACTGGACCAGAAATCCAAGTTCTCGTTCTCTGCCAAGGCTGACTTTTTCACCTTTACTGAAAAGACATTAATGTTGGCTAGCAGAATCTCTTCAAAAATGCATAATGTCTATAAAATAAAGGGACTGCTACTCAACAGTTATTTTGTTTCCTGTTGTATTACTCCCCGAAGCTGAAGTCAAATTACGACATATTGTGTTTTGTGCGCACTGTATACTTACTTGCATCAATAATTGTATACCTGCTTGCTGACGTTAATACATACTTGGAGCAAAAACAATACAATGATGAAGTACAAGTTAACTCCTTCAAGCAGAATGCAGAATAAAGCTTAACGCCAATAAGCAACGCTAACGAAGGCATTTTCAGATTGTTTCCAATTTCCATAGTCTTATTGTTGTATACAAATTACTAACACTTTCATAGGCTTACGGTAGCCAGCCGCTGGAGGATTTTTGTATCAACACGTTCTGAAACAGTGAAGGAAACTGAAAACTGGTGGCACTACAAGGTGATGGCAGCAGTTCAGTTCAGAGTGCTGTTCGCTTCCCAGAATGGCAACACCTTCACAGCAGTACTCATTGTCACACTCTCATCTATTATGTACTCTTGGTAATTTTGAGGACAGAACAACGCAGATTGATACCGCCAGTTTTCTTGGTTAGCATTTGGCTTATAGCTCCACACCTTCAAGACCTTGAGGACCGTAAATATAACTTGCACCCAAACAAAAGTGGGGTACGACAGCCTCAAGTCCCTGTTGCACCATTAGAGTACGAATACACTCTTAGAAATGTTCCAGTAGAAACTACAGGAATCACTTTTATAGATGATAAATACAAAAGCTTTTGTAGAAAATACAGGTTGAGTCTTAGTTTCTACAGGACAATGTTTATAGCTTAAGCGGACATACTTTGGTAGAATGAATTACAAGTTAGACCAGTATTCAATACAAATGAAACCTGTAGTTTTCACTGGTTTACAGGTCTACTCCACAGGAAAGTACTCGAAACGCTGATAACGCAAACAGAGTATATAACCACGACAGTGATCATAATCATTGAAGACTAAAATTTTTGAAATTTTTCAAATTTTCAGTCTTTCAACACCCCGTGCGTGAATTTTTTGTAACAGCCGCTCCCTGCCGAAAATATTTTAGGAGCTGCCGCCCACCGCACCTGCCCCCACCCCCTTTTCTATTAACAGGACGCTAAAGTAAAATTTACAGGTTTCTGATTAAGGATTGTCAAAAAAGTCGAACAAAACTACAGGTTTCTTTAGTATTTTCTACAGGAAACTCCTGTAATAAAAATTACAGGTTTCCTTGGTATTTTGTACAAGAAACTCCTGTAATTTTTTACTATTCCAGAGACCGGTGAAAAATATAAAGGTTACTTTTGTGGAAAATACAAGAAGCTCCGCTAGTGACTGACCGATTGTCTCCCATTAGGGCACTGTTTCGTTAGGGCACCCTGTCACTTCACTTATTGCACTTACTGTTCAACAACAAAGAGTTTCATTAGGGCACTGCACAAGGAGATATTTGCAGTTTTAGAATTTGTGTAAACTGGTAGATAACATAATGTGTCATTGTACTTTTGTGCATGTATCATCAATTATTGGTTTCTCTTTAGTAACAATTAATTGTGTGTTAAAAAGTATTGAGTCTGATTTCAAAAATTATGTTTAGGGATTATAATTTCTGAATTGTAATTTTTCTCAACAGACTCGAACAAGTTTGCTTCTTAGCAGTTGAAGAACACTTCAGCAAAACTCCAGCTAATACTTAATACTAGAAGTTTTAAAAAGAACTAGAATCTTTAAAAATATAATTTTTAAATACTGAAGCAATTCAAATTGTAAGCTTTTAAATTGTTCATTAACCCTATTGAAATATCTATACGAACTCTACTATTTCGGACAAATTTGTTTTAATACTTTTAACTACATATTGACTAATTGACTACCTAATTAATTACTAACTATACAATAAACTACATTTGTTCCAAATAGTCATCCAATATGACACAATCTTTCGTCTGAAATATTGATGGAACACGTAAAGGGTGCCCTAACGGAACGGTGCCCTAATGAAACAGTGCCCTAACGAAACAGACAAAACTGGAGAATTTGAAAAGAGTGCCCTAATGGGAAACAATGGACTGACCGCACAGGAGCACTTTTGTAGAAAACTACAAGAATTCCTGTAATTTCTACAGGAGTCTTTTTAAGAGTGTAGGTAGATATGCAATTCAGAACCGGATTTTTCTGATGCATTGTATCAACGTATACTCGATTGTTCCAAGCTGTTCTGCTGATATGATCCTATCCGTAGTGGTTAAATAATAAAATACAGCATAATAAAAACATTCTATTTTCAATATCTAGGTATTTTTTAAACGTGCTCGTTACGTATTTAGAAAAATGAATAATTCAACTGCAACCGACAATTCTCAGGACAGCTTTCTCTACATTAATCAAATTATCTATATGGCACAGGGTATTGTACAAATCTTTGCTAATGCAATCATCATAGCAGTGATTGGCGTCACCAATTCATTACATCGACGGGAATATATCCTACCAGCTACTCTGGCTGTAGCGGACTGTATTCTTGGCTGTGGGTTACTGTCCGGAGGCGCCTATCGATTTCACGTTCTCATAACTCAACAAAATGATGATCTCCAAACGGCTTGGGAATGCTTTTGGAAACCGCACAATCAGTTTTTCATGATCGGAGACTATTTTATGCCTATTGTGCTAGTGCTGATTTCTGTAGATAGACTTATTGCTTGTAGCAGTATACACTTGTACCTAAGGTTTGGTAGAAACATTGTTGTAGGTCTTGTAGTCATTGGAGCATCTGTAACTGTTGTAATGTATGGTGCGTCAATGTATGTATCTAGGATAGCGTTGAAACTGTATGGGAGGAAGTTCAACAAGATTTGTTACACAAGATGGGGTTTGCTAGATGAATTTAATACTTACATTTATTTACCCCATATTATTGTGCTTTCAATTGTTTGTGTTATTATTTATGTTGTAGCAGTGATTATTTTGCACTGTCAAAACGAGGCCGACTTGAGTGATGAACTCATCAAAATTAAGCAAGAACGACAGAAAAAAGCTACAAAAATGATGGCAATAGTAATGTTGTTCACACTTTTCCTGTATACAATACCCTTTACATTAATTGTTTTACTAACTTATTCGAATGCTAGTGTTTCAGTGGTTAACATTATTGTTCCTACTGCATCGATTTTAAGAAATTTTAATTGTGAAAACAATATCATAATCTACTTCACAAAGAATGAAGATATGCGAAATGGAGCTTTAAGACTGTTTGGCTGTAAAAAGAAGGAGGAAATAGTTACTACAATGGTTAGTAAAACAGAGCATTAATTTACAGCGATAATCATACTCTAACATGTTACCATGTAGAAGCAGCAATTAGAAGTAAAAAATCAAAAGCAAAAGGTCGTGCTGTACCTTAATAAATCAAACTAATTTATCTTTATTCTTTAGGGGACGCTTGCATTGCCGGGAACGGTTCTCCTGAGTTCATTTTTCAACCAATCCATTTCAAACTTTCAGCAGTGGTAGCTGGTGTTAAATACTAGCAAAATGTTAAATACTCGCTACGCGAAGTGTATTTAACCAATACTTTGAGTGATTTATTTGTGTAGAATTTCCGGCTTTGGCCATGTCACTAATTAGGTTCATTAGCTAATTGATCAGTTGTTGTTTATCTTTGATGACGATCAGTCGGCCTGCGGGCTTTGTTCTGTCTATATTACTGTGTTTGCAGTGCTTTATGTTAATCCTTATCATTGTCCAGTAAATTAGTAAGTCTACAGTGAATACAATGATGCCTTTAGTTCTTTACTAGGGAAGGTTAATTACTTAGGGCTCCTACATTTCTTGATTAGCTGCACCCGAGTTTACCTGCGATCGGATTCACCTCTTTAATTATCGGCTGATACCGGACAGTTAGCCGGTACTTAATATTTGGCGACCGAGGCACATGACATTGTCCGGTTTGTCTATCAAAATTTCGTGAAAATTTTGATTTTTCATTTTTGATTTTCTCACTTATTTTTGACTTTTATTAAAAGATTTTGGTACTATTCGACTCGTCTTAATTAGGAGAATCTTTAATGATTCTTTTTATTTGCTTTTGAAGACTTTGAAAATTCTCCTATTGCGTAGAGTGCAGCTTGAAAATGATTACGAAATCAAATGATGACGAAGCAAGAACGGGGAATTTTCCCTCCCCCTCTCCTACCCCCCCCCCCTAGGTATTTTGGGAGTGGGTAAACGAATCTGACGTAACTGGATTTATTGGGGCAGCCCAGTAACCACTTTTCCAGCAAATTTTAGGTAGTATGTGATCCCCCAACCCCCAAGACGGGAATACACTTTTTAATTTATAATGTTTTTCTGTGTGGTTTTCCTTCAACCTTTGGGGTTGAATATTTCTGAAAAGGGGAATAATCTGCTATGAAGACACATATGCTATACGAAATAAATTTTTGGTGAAAATCTGAAATCTGAAAAATCTGAAAAAGTAAAAACTTCCCAAATTGACCCCGCATGGTCAATTTTTGCTCGAATTCAGTCAAATAAGGCCTTAAATTATTTGTTGGGAATCTCCCCAACTATGAAAAACATTTTTAGGCAATTTTAACGGCCGAAGTTTTAGGAATTTTGCAATTTCAGGCCAAAATTTGTGAAATTTTGACCTTCCCCAAGCGACCCCCAACCGATTTTTCTGAGTATTCTAGTGGGTTCTGAGCCTATTTAAGGGTTAGCCTTAACGCAAAAGGCGATTCTAGGCTTATTTTCGGTGGTCGATTTAAGTGATTTTAAGCAAATGTTTTCAATTTTCTAAAAATCCCCTCCGCCTCCCTCCCACCCAAATTTTCGAATTTTGTTATTTTCTGACCTTTTCTACGTCTTAGTGTCTTTATGAACGACTCTTGGAGTTACATATCGTTGTTTTTGATACAGTATATATGGACTTTGTTTGCTGTTGTAGCGGAAGTGTTGTAATATAGCGATTTCCAACGACTTGCTACTAGAACTGCGCCCAATGGATAAACGCGCCTGGCCGATCAAGAGCCAGTCCGAGGTAGCTCGCCAGTAACAGATGTTACACGTCCACACTAACCTAGCTATTCCTAAATAAAGCCCTAACAGCACAACTAAATAATATGGTTTTATAATGGCGCGTAGGCCGGTAAGGACACAGTTATAATAGTTGGAAGGTACACACAACAAGTTATAGCAATAGAAATAGCAATATTCGTAGCTAATACAAGGCAGTACTGGCTGTTACATTCACGTACACAGTGAACACAATACCTTACGCAGAGCCGGGAGAGTGTCGAAAGTACAGATGGGGGTCGGGGACCCAGCTGTGTTGACAAGGGAGCCCAGAGGCGAATGCACACAATATGAACGACAGGGGGAGAAACCACCAAACGTGACAAAGGAAACCCAACGCTGAGTTGAAAAGGGAGAGAATTATTGAGACCCTCAGGAGGCGGGGCTTAGGTAAACCCTCCCAACCAATAGCAGTGTAACACATACATGTAAATTGGGGAACTCCCAATAGGATAGCTAACCCAGCCCAACCCAACCTTCCCCGACCAACTAGTGCATATGAGGCAACAAGCCAGCACTTAGCTAGGCGAAAGAAGAAGTGTTGAGTCTTACACACATAAATACACAATATACACCTATATTCCTTACACTGTCAACAAGAGTACATAATGATAAGAGTTATGACACGAAGCCTAGTCTCTGTCATCAGAGCAAAAACTGTGCTATGTTCGCTAATTGGAAATTGGACCCGTTTTCAAACAAATTTGGCCGCTACACTTGCATGCTGAAACTCAAAAATGCAACTAATCAGTTGGTTCAATGTGCGTCTGTTGCGAGCTTTAGAGAACAAATATAACGTGCGAATTTTTTTGAGGTGATGGGCACAATTTGTGGTGGGGGTCAGACAGAGCACAGTTTTTGGTGTGATGACAGAGACTAGGCTTCGTGTCATACTCTTATTATTATGCACTCTTGCTGTCAGTTATTTGCGTTATTTCAGTTTGACTGTCTGCGCTGGAGCAAACCTGACGGAGTACCACTGTTAGTGGAGGTAACACTAGAAATTCTAATTATAGACTTGTTCATTTGCATGGTTTTAACTGTATAGAGTTGCTAGGGTAAAAAGTTGTTAATAGGGTAAAAAACTTACCCATTCTGGAACAAGACCAAATGGTAAGACTTTTAAATGCTTACATGCTATTATCTTGATATAAGTGCTGTGAAATGTGAATGCTAAACGTAACAGTGTTTGTTTGCCTGTTTGATATTTTTAAGTTTTTGAATATGTGCTTTTGAATGCGCTTTGATTTACTTAGATAGACGATAATACTAGCAAACAAGGAACCCACTTGGATAATGGCAATATGGAAATATTTTGATAAATAAAGATGGGCAACTAACTGTTTTCGTCATTTGCCATAATTTGGAGCTACTTGACCATTGGTAACCGGAAATCGAACCACGGAGACAATAGTAGAAAACTTAGAAAGTGATTTGTGTGTCCTGGAACGACAGCAAAAATCTGTTAAATCGGAAGATCAAACTTTGCGGGCTGAAAAAAGGACATGAAAGCAAAAAGTAGCAGCAACTGCCACGGGCACTGCTGGAATGCAGAACTTTAGTGATGTAAAACTAAGCAGAATGCAAGAATTTAGTGGTGTCCCGGGAACTATTTGCTTTGTTTCTTGACTTATTTGCTTAAATCAAAGCAAGAGCAGAGTACCACGAGTGGACAGTAGTTCAACCACCGCGAAATTAATTGGTCTATTGTCCGACCCGGCTTTAACATTTGTCCAAGACGTCCCGGGAGTTATTACATCTTCCTTTTTTAGTTTGGGGAAAGCTCTTGACACCGTTGCACCAAAGCACCATCAATTCAGCTCGCGAGATCTTAAGTTGTTCCAGTTATCAAATTTGATGGAAACCATAGGTGCTTTCGGTATAGAATATGTAGTTAGCTGTGTTGATAGGAAATACATAATTTGATTCCGGGTTTCCAGGAATCAAGCCACAGTTGATTCTGGGTACTGGGACTGGGTCAGATCAGGACATCCAATTGTGCTCATCTGAAACCAGCAGCCGCTATTTTCTGTTGGGCAAGAGAGCTATAGTCGACGATTATGATGAAGAAATTATGGGAGACCGCAATAAAATAATTTCTAAGCATTGCTTATGGGGTCCTGGGGAGGGGAAGTTCCGAAAGACGTTTAGCCAGTGTGCTGCTTTAACGTTTTAACGTCATTACCTGGGGCCTATTTCCTAAAACTTACATTTGCTGAAATGTAGCTACATTTCTACATTTATTGTAGTTTTCGGTTTCATAAAATATTCTACATTGTAATGTAACTACAGTGTAACTGGGTACATTACAATGTAACTTACATTACAATGCAGTTGTTTCTGTATTGAAAACATAGGACCTACAATGTAGCTACATTGTAACAAAATTGAGTCGATTTCATAAAACTATTTGCAGTACAATGTAATCTACAATGTAGCTACATTTGCTACTGTGGTCAAGACCGCTGTAACTCTTAGATTTTTGCCATTCTAAATAGAAAAAATGAAGGAATAGAGAAGTATTTTCTACCAAAAATTATATAAAAGGTATTTAACTATAGTGAGGAGTTGTCTGCGCTACTGCTAAACTAAAATTTAAAATTTTTACTTTGCTACAAATCTAGAAAAAATTAGCAGATGGTCAAACAAAGCAATAAGAAGTTACGAACAAATATTTTTGCTAATTCGATCAATTAATTAATTACAGTTAACATATTTTTAATTTTCTAAGCTGGCAAATTTAATGTAACAATGTACCTACATTGTACATTTCCATAACTACAATGTAGAAAAGGGCTTTCCAACAAGAAACTTCAAAGGAGCCGAATGTAATGTAACTACATTACATTGTAAAATCTACATTTGTTTTATGAAACAGAAAAATGTACCTAATGTAAAAAAGCTACATTGTAGTGTACTGAATGTAATGTAAACAATGTAGTTTTATGAAATAGGCCCCTGGACTTGAATTTGGCAGGGGTTTCCATTGTACAGCCACGTCGTTATTTTAGGGGAAAATTTTCTTTAAATTTTCTTTTTCTTTTTCTTGCAAAAGAAGAAATTTGGACATCATTTTCTTTTACTTTTTCTTTGTTTAAAGAAGAAAAGGTCAATTATGCTGCCTCAGGTTTCAGCTGTCAGTCAAGCTTGCGTAAGGAGCCCAACCTAGTGACCTTTTGCTAAGGACTCCTGCTAGCTTCAATATATGCGGCCAGTGTTATACATGTCTATGTTAGAAACGTAGCACCTGTCAATTTCAATTTGAGTCTTAGGAAATTTAAGATGGCAGTGAAAGTGGGAAGTCATAAAGTAAAGCAGAGGGCAATTAAAGAGAATCCGCTTTTCTTTCTCTTCTTCTTTAAATTAAAGAAAATTGAAGTGGATTTTCTTTTTCTTTATTTAAAGAATTCTTTCCATTTTCTTTCTTCTTCTTTCCCCTAAAATTCCGACGCATGCATAAGTTAACACGAACTAGTGAATTATTACAAAAAGTAACGTTCATCGAAAGTACAAATTGACGCCTTTATTAAAAAAATTGCAACCACAAAAAATTTTCCAAATTATGGTGAATTTTTTGAAAAATTTAGGAGACCAACTAAAAACTTCCATTTTCAGTTATTATAATTATGTTGATTCTTGTGCTGGCTGTGAAAAATTGTAGATGGTTTGGGTGGGTCAGGCAATCCAGGTCAGACGGCTGCCTAGATATAGCTCTGACCAGCCGTGCTTCTCGGCCGTCTTTAGACTGGTACATAATAGGGGCAGCTGCCTAGTCACCAGAGAAGCAATTACTTTGAAACTAACAGTGTGTACCTTTCTTATTGCAAAAGCTAATTTGCATATTGTGCAAGCAAGAAAAGAGACATAGCTAGACATGTGTTAAAAACACAGGCCCTTTACTATGGGCCTTTTTATAAATTGGATTAAACGGATTAACTTAAACTTTAATCATTTTATGAATACGCTCACGGATTAAACGGATTAAAGTTTAATCCGTGACTTAAAGGGACTAGTTTAATCCGCCGATCAAAATCGTATTCATAAAATACCGACGGATTAAACTTTAATCTGTGACGTATTCATAATATCGCGACGGATTAAAACTTGGCGGATTAAACTTTAATCCACCGCTTTTTCATAAAATGATTAAGTTTAATCCGTTTAATCCGTCACTTAAAAACAGTTCAAAAGCACAATAGTTTAATCCTTGTTATTTGCGGGGATTAAACGGATTAAACATCAAATAGTGCCGATTCCATTTGGAGACATCAACTTTAAACCTTTATTGCTCATTCATTATTTGGAGTTAGGCAATTATTTTTACATCAAAATGTAGCTTAACATTTTGACTTTTTTATGGCTACAATGAAACTTATTCTATTTTCCTTGAATTTTCTTAACTAATTATAGAACAAGTGCAACTTTTAAATTTTTTTGCAGACTGACGTAACGTTTTGGTGGGACATCGGGTTTATTACTCGATACTTCTACAAATAGCTGAAAATCGTTCGTAGATAAAATGAAATCGTTCTTCGTTCTGTAAAATCAGATATTAACATGTTTGCGCAACCCGAATGAATGTATACTAACTGTCTACTTTTCTTGTCTTTCTCACGCAACAACTTTGGCTAGAAAGCTGCAAAATAAAAACAGCAGGTAAAGGACTAAAGTAGGTATTTGTTTCCTCCTATATATAAATTCTACTACAGCTACTGTCATATTTGAGTGCAAAGAGAAAGAAACTTTAAAGAAAGAAAGAAAGAAAGAAAAGAAAAGAAAAAGAAAGAAAGAAAGAAAGAAAGAAAGAAAGAAAGACAGTCCAATAATTTGAATTTACCCTGGCCTGGCCCTCAATGTTGTGATATTTGATCTGTACCCTTTGCTTAACACTGACTTTGATGTAAACTTGGCTTCTTCTACTACACTACGCACGCATATATGCACGGACAGACCCTGTGTATTAAGCCCAAGGTTTCCAATACAAATGTCAATCAAATGCTTGGACTGACCTTTATATCAAGAAACTTTGATTCTTGCCCCCTCTTTTCTTCCTTTCTTTCTTTAAAGAAGGAAAGAAAGAAAGAAAGAAAGAAAGAAAGAAGAAAGAAAAGAAAAAGAAAGAAAGAAAAGAAAGAAAGAATCTTTCTTTCCACTGAAATATGACAGTAGCTGTATCTATGTAAAACTAGCAAACTTGTTAACATTTACATTTTACTGGCTAACTAGTTCAGTAAGGAAGTGGTTTGTGTAAATTTAACCTTACCGGTCCAACTCTTTATGGAAATGGTTGAACATTTTTGCTTTTACAACTTATGAGCTATATCTAAAGGCCAGTTCACACTAGGCAACTTTGGAGCAACTTCGCTGCCGCAACTTAAGTTGCCACAGGAAAAAGTTGCAGCAACTTGCACAAACAGTTCATTCAACTAGTTCACGCAATAGCCTATCAAATGCAGGAAATCTTGCGAGATGGAACCGGGTCACCGGGTCAGTTCGGGTCACTTTTTGGACCGGGTCACCGGGTCAATAGCTTCGACCCTGTCTTTACCTGGTTTTCTGAATTTACCATCAAATTTCAGAAATTTTTGGCTTACCAAGCTAAAATTTTAGCTTAAATGTTTGGTCGATGTGAAATATTATTTTACTTTTTTCTTATACTTTATCCTTGAATATTTTCGCAATTTGATGTTATTTGAATCTGTCTGTCTGGCAGATTATTGTTTAGCTTTATCAGTTTCATGATTATTGCATAAATCTATCTAGTACTATATGGTTTGCACTTGCAGATTACTTTCGCAGGCAAGGTAAATGTTGAAGATAAGTGAACAATTTAATTTAAATTTTAATTTAAAAACTAAAATTTTAAAGTACTCAAAGTAGACCCTGTAAAACATCGCTGACGGATAAACTACTGGCTTTGCCAACCCATTTCTGCATAAATTCAGAAAATGCAAGAAACACTATTAAATTCTTTTAAAAACCTAGAGTAAATTATGGTCGGGGTGGTGATGGAACATGGAACACAAAAATTTAGCGTTCTAAGGGAAAATCAAACAATTTTTGGAGATTTTTAAATTTTCTGGAAAACCAAGTCACCGGGTCAGGGCTAAACCGGGCCACCGAGTCACCGGGTCAAGCCTAAGTGACCCGATTCCATCACTGTTGCGCGCCAATTTTTATAATGTTGTTAGAATGTTTAGAATGTTTTGTCTTGTTTTTGAGAACATATGTACCTATATTGTGTGTGAAAATGAGCGAAATCCGTGACTGTCGATTTTGACCCAAAGCGACCCCACCCCCTTAAGGGGGGGGGGTCATTTTTGGCTGATTTTTCGACCAACTCCGATTTTGCTCATTTTCGCGTATTTTGTTGTGCGATTGGTATATGTTAACGAGTTTTTGAAATTCAAGTCGGATCTGTTACGGTTAGCAAGTAATTTCCCTCAAAGTATATGTCAGCATGTGTTAAACATAGGAAACTGAAAAAGTGGTGATGTTTTTTCCGTGCGCCAGAGAAATCTCGCAAACGTCAAAACGGAACAGTTCAACGTCCTATTTATATTAAAAATACGATAAAGAAGGGTGATTTGTAGGAAGCGGAATATTTTAATTTACGCCTTCAAAATTTTTTATTTAATTTTTGAAGTTTGAGAACAGCCAAATTTGACGGTTTTGCAACGTTGAAATTTGGAGTCAGCAATTTTGATAAAATATTCTGAAAGCTGTAAGGTCTAATTAAAAATTCTACTTCCTACAAATCACAGCTTATGACAAGATATTTCGAACGATACTAATTGATCCTGGTTAGCTCTGCCCGGTTTCGAGATTTCTCTCGCGCAGAATTCTGATTTCCAGCAAAATTTCGAAAATTCGTGTTTTTTGGCAAATAACATAAGGCTGTGGCAGCACAGACCTATAAAATGTTAGACTATCTATCTGCGCTCCATTATTAATGACTTTAGGTCAAGTTTGGATACAAATGGTGCAGGTTAGTAGGTACACCCAATTGGTCGCTGGGGTCTGACAACCATAATCTCAAAAATAGCGATTTTTCAAATTCTTTGAAATCAGTTAAATTTTATATCAATCGGACGCTCTCATTGTCGGGAACATTTTTTCTTCTTAAACCATAGCCCCCAAATGCGCCAAGTTCAAGTTATCGGCCGTTAAATGATTGTCGTGGTCTAGGTTTCCAGCGCCGGTGCTACTCCCTGAAATCACTAAATAAAGCCATAAAGTAGACTTTCTCATAAAAAGTCACCCCAAATCATTTGGTTATTACATCAGTTATCAAACATATAACCGAGCGAAGCTCCATTTTCAAGGATGTTCGTTCAGGTGTAAGGTGTTTTCATTTGCTACGGCACCGTCATTTTCACCCATTTTCAAATTGCATGTAAATTAATAGCCGGCTACTCGCTATGTACTGAACGAAACTACTCAAAATCAAAACTCAGTGTGCAGGACATGTGTGACAATATTTTGTGTGAAAAAGAGCAAAATCCGTGACCATAAAATTTTTCATTGTGGACCCCCCTAAGCACCAATGCTCATGTCCTTTATAGCTCATACTTTCGAGAGAGAACTTGACTTCATCTGTTAGCAAAGAAACTCCATGAGACATTTCAATTACGCAAACAAAAATAGAAACATATCAAGGAACTTTTAAAATTATCTAATGGATTCCTCTGACGATTTACTCATTCTGGTCCTACCTGCACTTGTTCACTTATTTCCTTTTAATCCCATCAATCAAACTTTTAATAAGCAATCCCTGCATACTTTAGTTATGTAGAAAACTATCCATCCCTCTGCCTTTCCTTTTGTGGCTGACGTCAGTTTTCGAATAATATGCATTTTAATTTGTTCAATATTGTATATGACTAAGCATTCGATTTCTCAGGTTAAAAGTAGACTTCTATATGTCATGAGTTTTATGAGTAAACTGGATCGCGATGCACATTTATTGAGCTTCGAGCAAATGCTAGTTGTTTTAAGAAAAATCTACTTCTACATTTTATCCAGTTCAGTCCACGAATTGGATGGCACCGTTTTGATCAGTTAGAGTGTAGTCTTGATTTATCGCCTAGCCGTCAAGATTCTGCCTGTTTTTGTCTCTGGGAAATGATTTGTTTCTTTATAGGAATTTGATTTTTTCGACGCTTGAAGCTTTGCTTAATGTCTACTGTCTAACAACGGGTGTGGTAACCGAGTAGTGAACGAACCGACTGGAGCTCAGGTGGTAGAACCCAAAATTTGGTGGGGAAACCAGAACAACATATTTTATTTCCTTCTTTGCTCGATAGTTGTTGCTATTTTTGAGTCCCATTATACTTTAGTGTAGTTTCCTGACGGTTCAAAGCGCACACACCGTTTTTCTGTTCAGTAAATTAATAGATTCAGACCATTAACTACAGAATTATCCGTGTAGTCATTGTGAGATTACTTGCTAGGCCTGGTTTTGTTCTCATTTCCGTGGAAAGCAGATACTAGGCATGGGCACGGGTCCAAAAATTTGGACCCGGGTACCCGGTACTACCCGATGCGCTATGTAAGGTAATTGTGCCACTACCCGGGTACTCGGGTACCCGAGTACCCGGGTACCCGAGCACTTTCGGGTACCCGAGAAATTTTTAGCTCAAATTTTAGGGATGGCCTTTCTAAAATTTTACTGATTTCAGGGTTCTTTATTCAAAGTGAGCTTAAATTGAATAGATTTTCAGTCTTAAGCTATTTTAAAGCGTTTTAACACTTAAAAGTGATTATAGTAATTTCCAATTAATTGTCAGGGTGTTGCAAGCTGATGCTGATACACACAACTTTGGTTTTTATTTTATAGCCCCGCCCCCGCCTAGTTCAGCAATTTTCTGAGTTTCGTACCACCGCTGTGCTGTCCGCTTCCTCTAACCTCTAAAGGTAAACAAATTTTAAGGGTAAATGACATAACAAATTTGGCTAAATACAGCTGCTTATCTCTGGAAATTGGAACAGCACGAAAAGGTAAAGGTAAAAGATAAAAGATAAAGGTAAAGCAAGCGAGGTAAAGCTGCACTAAGTACTAAGTTTTATGTAGTTCTGGAGCATAACTTTAATTTCCTAGTGAATTTCCTCATAAAAACTTAGGATTAACACTTTGGATTATAAACTTAATTTTTGTGATGGTACAGTGCGCTTTACTGACAACAAATGTAAAATTTTAAACTCTCTCAATTGCGAGAAAAATTGATTGGATTTTTGTTTTAAGAAATAAATTGACTTTTCTATTAAAATTAATTGCATTTTCAGTTTAGATTAATTTAATAATTTTATTTTACCTGAAAACAGTACTAACTAACAAAACTACTTTCCTATTTTGCTTTTGGAGTAACTTACTAAACGTAGAACTGATAGGAGCAACTCCGTTAGAATTTTTACTAAGCTTTTGCTAGACATTCATTAAATATACTCATATTACTTGGAAGAATTTCATTTAATGTTGTTTACAATCCCACAGTATCCGAATTAGGGTTGCGCCGTTAGCAAAATTGCGGGGCCGGGGCCGGCCCGGCTCGGGCCCGGCCCCAAGCCCCGGCCCCGTTACATGGCCCTGGCCACGTCCCTGTTACACGGCCACGGCGGCCCCAACGGCCCCAGCGGCCCCAGGCTCCATTTAACAGTCTTTGCTTACCCCTTTGCAAGTGTGTTGGCATTATACCATATACTGGCAGTCTTAGTGCTTCATCCGGATACCGATTATAATAAATATATTTATTTCTGCTGGAGCAGGAATGTATAAAATGAAAATTAGTATGCTTAGTGCATTGTGAGTTATTTTTCTATTCAGTCCTATCTTGAGCACAGGCCTAGCTCAGGTAAGATTTTTTGTGCCCAAATTGTGTAAACTATTAAGTCTATAAACTATTTAAACAGCAAAACTGACAGCCTCCACTCAGTCTTTGCCTGTCAGCAGTCTAAGCGGTTTCAGATTTTTGAGCACCAGCGTTGCTTGGGAGCTGCACACAGGTGCATAGGGAATTAGGTAGGTTGCAGCTGACAGGCGAATCATGAAATGACAATTGTTTGCCATTCCCTATAATTTGGAACGAAGTACGTAAGAACGAAGGTTCTATTGCTGAACCAAATACTGTACTTGTGCTACGTCATCATTTTGTATGCTAAGGGAAGTCTAGCCTGCTGAGAAATCAGAAACGTTTACATACTTGGGTATTTCAGAAAATAATTTCAGTTCAATATCGGACGAAATAACTAATGGAAAATCAAGTAAAATTGTAAAGAAAACTTAAGGCTTAGCGTGTTTAGCCGAGCTTCGAACAGAAAAACAGGTTTTGCAATTGAATAATAACAGACTTAGAACGGAATATTGACCCTTTGGGACCTATACATTTGTTTATATGCGAAAAGCGAACCAATTGTTCTGACCAATTGTCGGAATGACTTGCTTGAGAAGTTAACTACAATTGCTACGATAATCGTTATTTATTAACATTTATAGTCTACGTTTAGCACATGTCATATGTTGCTAATATTTTATGTTTTGCATAATATACATATACATCTTAAAACTTAGTCTTTTGCTAAAGTACTATTCTTGGTACTATTAATATTTTTGAATCGCAGCTTTCTAAAGATTAAAATATTGACGATATTTATATTTATGTTGCTTTGTGTGACATTCAGCTGTTAAGCAGACCAATGTTGACACCTTGCTGTAATTTCTGTATTAAATTTGGAAAAATTTCCAAGTTTTGCCAGGCTGGCTTTAGTGAATTATATTAGTAGCAGAGCAGAGGAACTTTTCAAATCACAAACAAAGGTTTTCAAATTTCAAGCAAGCAGATGTCAAGCACTAACGTGACCCAAACTTTCTCTGATAAGTCACAGCAAGCACATAAAGGCAAATTTAAGTAAGTTAAAAGCAATCAAAAATTGTTGTCTGGCTGACACAGCGTCATAAAGAGAAATGTGTGCTACGTACGCCAAGATATATCCATATGCACAGCAGAAAATATATAATAAAGTGTGTTATATACATTTGGACGGCACGACGGAGCCGACGGGGCCCACGGGGCCGCCGAGGCCGTGTAACGGGCCCGGGCCCCAAAGTTAACGGGGCCGGGGCCGGGCCGTTGAAAAATTTTGCGGGGCCGGGCCGAATTGGGGCCGGCCCGGCCCCGGCCCCGGCCCCGTTACACGGCCCCGGCGCAACCCTAATCCGAATAGAGATTTGGTAACCATCCTCCTCTTTGCAACTTGAATATATTTTCTCTAAACTTTGGTATGCGCACACCCTACTATTAAAGGAGTGCACATACCACAGAATCACCCAAAGGCTCGTACGCTCGACATTAGATCAACAGAATAATCTGGGAGTGTTTTTAAGAGTTCAGCATTCACGAAACAGTTAAAGTTGACAAAAACTGAAACCTAATGAGAGATGGACATTGTGAAGGAGGTTTTTCAACGTTGGAATTGACCACGTGGCATTAACTAAGAACCAGTAAACTTTCAACCCTACCTCAGTCACTATTATTGACACCATCTAATGGTAATTTGTAGTGATGTTTCAGGCGTACTGATCATTTTCAGTTTCAGTTTCAGTTTCAGGTCTGCAAAACTTGTATTTTCAGTTTTAGTTTCAGGCGGCTGATTCAAGCATTTTCAGTTTCAGATTCAGTTTCAGTTCCCGGTCCCACTTTCAACGATTTTCAGTTTCAGTTTCAGGCGTCAATGCTTCAGAATTTCATTTTCAGTTTCAGTTCCAGTTTCAGACGTGAACCAAAATATTTTCAGTTTCAGTTTCAGTTTCAGGCGTGAACCAAAATATTTTCAGATTCAGTTTCAGTTTCAGGCCCCTACCTAAAATTTAGTTTACGATCTGAGGTTCAGATTTATGCCGTTCTAAACTTCATTAGCTCATTCTATATTCCATTTACTAGATTTTAATATAGACGTCCAAAACTTTTTACTACATCAGCATCACAAAGAAAAAAAACAATGAAATTCAAATGTTGGGAAATTTAATGTAGCATAAAACAAAGATTCATTATTTCATATAATTGCACTGGTTCAGAAAATGCTTATTTATTTTTAACATAATCTCTCGCTCCATACTCTTTCAGATGCGGCCGATGAAGCCGGAATTGGAAGTATTGTCTAATGTTTAATTTATATATATCTAATGTTGTAACTATTTCATAAAAGCTCAAAGCCAAAAACTATTGACTGTAAGAAAACCTATGTACAACTCAAACTGAAAGTAACGAGAAAGAAATGAAATCGGATTTAATACACACCTAAAAATAAGAGCTTCCGTTGTGGGAACGTAACCTAGTTTTCGCTATAATTCTACCATACAAGCTATACCAAACAGTATCTTAATGTATATGTTCTAGCTGAAATTATACAACTCTTTTGCACTTTTCCTATGTAAAGACTGTGCATATAAATCAGATAATGCATAGTGCAGCGTGCGTATAACTGAGTTATACGCACGCTGCACGCTGGGAAGCCGGTCCCTAATCTAAATTGCTGTAGCATACAGTTGCCTGCATGCTACAGCAGTGTGTACAGCAGAGCTCCAACCTAGACAGCTCTGCTGCACACCAAAAAGTAGGCCTCCCAGCCATGGCAAGCAATAATGTTGCTGCCACTTCATGTTGAAAGTTGTCTAAACTTAGCAGTCAGCTGCAACATAAATGAGTAAGGTTTCAGCAATTAAGGAGAGGTTGAATCGTCGTATAAGTACTTTACAACACACCTTAGCGTTGTTCACTAATTTCTACTGCGTACGTCGTATGGGAAGCCCTCGTGCGTGGCACTCGTGCGCTTCGCACACGGCGTGCGTATAAATCAGTGAATGCACGCTAAGGTGTGCTATAAAGTATACTTAATTTCAGTCTATGCGTGCGCCTGAAATTCGCATTTTCAGGCTATGCGCACTGCCTGAAAAAAGCATTTTCAGTCTGTGCGTGCGCCTAAAAATTTTATTTTCAGGCTAAGCTACGTCTGAAATTATTTACTAATTTGTACTGTTGCTGACAGTTTCGAGAACAATGTAGAGCGGCGACAAATGCCACTAATTTTATGTTTTAACTAACTTATTTAATATTCACTTTATTTTAAGTATTAATTAATTCCGCGACTTCTACATAATATTGCTCCAACAGGAACTTCTTAAACGAAAAATAAAATCGTTGAAGTAAAGTGAATTTAATAATTCAAAAACAAAACTAAGAATAGAAAATTGTAATGTTTTATAATGTTTGAAGAAAACGGGGTCTAATTCCTCTTCCTTATATTACTTATTTTTTCAGTTGTATTATCTTTATTCAAATTTTATAAAACCTGAAAAAATTTTTGGTGGTTAAAAAATTTCTGAGCCAAAATTTTTCACTCTGTTTGAGCCAGTTATATCCGGTTTGTTCCGGTTTTAACTGGATATCGGGTGCCCGAAGCAGGACCCGGGTACCCGAAAATTTTCCTGTACCCGGGTCCCCTTCGGGTACCCGACTACCCGTGCCCATGCCTAGCAGATACCTAAAGACTGACAAACAATGCAGTGAGCCAACTATCTTGGCATCTCTAGATCACTTCAAGATACCTACCAAAAGTCGTTCATCTGCCCAATTTTTCGTTGCCCGGCGTAACTGCCTTCGCCGTCCGGATTTCCCGCCGGTTTACCGGCTTCAACAGTGTTCAACCTTTTTTGCCGGTTAGCCAAAATCTAGGCTATTTTTCAAACTTTTGAAGGTAAGTTTAGGCTTCAGTCCGACTAACTTTCTCCGACTGGTATACGGGAATGTGGACCTGGACAGGAACAAACAGCTGCCATAGACTATGTTTTTTTCGGCAGCGATGTTATGAGTATCTTTGACTATTGGCTTCATGCAAATTATTAACAAATTTCGTCAAGGCGACTAAGGTAGGACACCACTCAAAATCCGCTCAAAATTTTTTGAACTGCCATGGTGACGATGAGACTGTGCAAAGATTTTTTAAATTTCCGTGCAACCTCAAAGTGTGCCACCCGTAAATTCTTATACCACCAGAGTTTCACATAAATTTGGCGCATGCCTTAGTCTTAGTGCCTTACACGCAAAACACTACTCTTCCGTCAAGAAATGCAGAAGCAAGATAGCAAGATGGCAAGCATATTGGCCTATATCCATAAGAAGAAGAGTAAGCCACTACAGAGCTCCTCTTCAGTGCGTTGCGCAACAGTGCTCCGATCGGAATGAGCGAATATTCCCCCATTTGGTGGAGAGGGGTCGACAAGTATACCCTCTCCCCGTTTGATGAGAGGGGTAGCCAAAAGACGTCCACGTTTGGCGGAGGGTAGACAAATGGGGTCCCCGCTTCGGGGTGGGGTCGCCAAGACAGGCTAGGTTTGGCTGAATCTGATTGGCTGCTGGCCCACTCCAAATGAGGACCTCGTTTGACTAACCACCACCAAACGAGGACCCTGATAAACTCACTTGCCCCGCCACCAAACGTGAAGGAGGGCTTCTGCAATGTGATGAGCTGTTGGCTCTCCCTCCCTTCAATCGGGACCTCTATTGGCTTCCCCACTCCTCATCAAACTGGAAAGGGTATATTTATATACCCCCTCCACGAATCCGGGGAACATTCACCTACTGTTGTCAGAGCAATGCACTGAAGAAGAGCTTTCTAGTGACTCACTCTTCTTCTTATTATCTACTCTTGGAAGAAGCCATTAAATTTTTCCAATATCAAAATCCTTTGATCTATGCCGTGTGTTCTTCAAATTTGACTGGAAAATTCCTTTGGAGAAACTTTTGTGTTTTCATTTACCTGCATGTAGGTTTTTACAAAGAAAGCAATTCCGTTTGCACATATTTTGGTCAGATTATAGCTGGTCAGATCAGGTCTAGGTCACGTTTGAGCAGTTGTCTCAGGCTTCGCTGCCACCTTTAGCCACCCTTCTGTCACGAACTGCTGTGGCACTTGCGGCACTTGCTCCCAACGACAATTACACGCAGTTGAAAATTTTGCTTTGCAGTCTAAATATTATGTTTTGGTTTCGGCGTAGGAGTATTGAATTTTTACGATATGTACACAACTTTGTATACACAAAAAGGTTGATAACTGTCATGACATAGCTTCTGTCTCTTTACAAACGAAAGAACGAACGAAACTAAACGAACGAACTTTTTTTATGCCGCTACAGCACCCCCGGCCCGAAAAAATCTTGGGTTGGATGTGGGAATCGAACCCACATGTTTTGGTAATGTAGGCCAACGCTCTACCGAGCCACCTAGACACAATCGAACAATAGCTTAAGGGGGGAGGGGTTGCCGTGTACCACATTTTATAGTCACCGATTTAGCTTGTTTCAGCCATAACATGCCCTCATATGTCTCCTAGAACAAGACAAATTGTTAGAGTCAGAGTCTACTCAGTGAAAAGAAATTTGGGTTCAAAAGCTTACAATTGAATATTTACACCAATATGCCTCGCTCAGAGCTAAAAACGGGGGTACAATTGAAAAGACCTGATCACGATTACTCTAAAATGAGGTCGCCGGTTACCAATTAATAATTTTTTAATCGCGATTTCGCTCGATTTTAAGTACAATATATCTCCCTGTGTCCTCAAAAACAATACAAAGTCCAGGGTAAAATCAATCCAGTCTCGCTATCTCAACTCCCGCTATATCAACTCAACTCCCGCAACTATAGAAAAGCAACCAGAAGACGAGTCGTCGCGTCTTTTGATTACCGAAAATTTTTTGCGGCAAATTTAAGTTTTTACGCGGCGGCTTGTACACTGTATTCAGAAGCTGATCTTGAACCTAGAAATTGTAGTGTCTTATGTTCAAACTAAAAACTGAGCTTTACTTCAGAAACAGCACGTTTTTATAGTGTCAAAACTTCTGACTCGTTACGAGTTCTACACCAGAACATTTTGTTACATTTCTCAAGCATCGTGGTGAAGCAACAGACAGATCTAACAGAGCGAAACCTGACTTAGCGGTGATGCGAAAAATTCTATTTAAACGCCGAATCGAATACCTACTATCCGTTCAATGTTAACAAAAACCGCTTATTAACACGATTCGGCGGTTAACTTGCAGCAGCTCACACAGCGCGGGAAAATGCTGTATTTTTACATAAAATTATTGAAAACGTTTTATAAGCTCAATATATGAAAATCAATAAAGAATGGAAACGAAAGGTCGCCGAGTCTATTTTTCAAAGCAAAATTATAAATACTGAGTTTCACAGAGTACTCTAGCGTTTGATAGGAAAGACCTTGCAACAAACGCAACTGTACTGTTTTGCGAATCCATGACGAATGCTCGTCATGCTAGCATATGCTCAATGATTTTTATTCCGCCTGGAGGCGGAATGATTGCCGCGGGTTATAGCTATGTTATACACATGTGCACAATCTCTAAATGAGCGAAATCTCTATGTTTGCCATTGGACCTAGCTTCTTTTTTAGCCGTGGGGGGGCATTTAATCAGTGATTGGCAATATAAGAAGTGAACACTGTTTTGTTGTTTGTGTGAAGGAAAAACAAGTAGGCCCCTAAAATGGGCATTATCTCGCCGCAGAGCTTGGAAATATTAAATGATTGCGTAGTATAAAATATTAAGATAATATGAACTGCTGGTGGTTAAATGTTAAATGTTTGGACTGCGCGACCTGGCCCGGTCCTTAAGCAAACATTTCCAACCCAGGACCTAGTTTGGCTCTAGAGGCTTGATGAGTCGTAAACTCGTCCTGTGAATTTAAGGTTTTATGCGCGTAATTTAAAATTCCCTATAAGAGAAACGGCTTATGTATTGCGCCAAAATTTAGGAAAATTAGGTAGTTTATCCGCGAATTCGAAGAAAAAGTGTTAATGAATTTCGAGCATAATAATGGACAATAATAAAATGAAATGTGCTCGGTTTTTGTAAAGGTTAGTTAGTAGTGGTGCTCGAAAAATTTCTAAAAACCTATGTGAGTGTGGGGGTACCAGTACATGTCCATCCATTCATTTACTTTTAATACGAAAGTGTCAGAGCCAGTGGGTGTAATAAGTCCATTCACTACACGTAGCTAAGACACATTAGTTTAACGGATGTAGTGGAGCCTACATCAGGTCCATTACAATGGCGGATGGCGGCCATATTAGTTTCGTGGATGTAGTGGAGGCTACATCAGGTCCACTACAATGGCGGATGGCGGCCATATTAGTTTCGTGGATGTAGTGGAGGCTACATCAGGTCCATTAGAATGGCGGCTGGCGGCCATATTTCAGCTCCTTGATTTATGTGATATGAGTGGGAGGTGTTTGGATTTTGGAATAGATGTATTGGGGGGTGGGGAGGATCTCTCCATAGTTTCCTTTGGGGGAGTTGCAGTTGGGGTGGGGTCCCAAAATTTTCGACCAAATTATATACCCCCGCAGATTGTTTGACTCACCCTCCCCCAAGTTTTGGCTAAAAAGTTGCCCACTTAACCGTTTCATTTGATAATAAATTACACCACGATTGAGAAGTATCGCAACAGTTGCTTACTTATATATGGCTCTCATTTTCCAACGAATTTCACCAACTTTCAAAACAAAAAATGTTTATCCTAAATCCCCAAGTTGCCAACTTTGAGATTTGATTTGACAACTTCTGTTGGCCCTTGGATTTATTTTTGGCTAAAATAAGTTAGGGGAGTGGGGGGGACGCCCCTCCACTAGTGGGGGAAGTAGAAAAGTGGTAGAGAAATAAAATTGGCCACAAATGCTAAAAATGCTGTATAAAGAGCCTGGTTTCCACATACATACACTGCAATAACTCTGCTTAAAAGTGGTCAAAAATCAAGTTTTACCGCCAATATGAACCAATTTTTACCAAAACAATTCGGTAGATATTTGAAAGTTCTGACAAAAAATCCAACAAATATAACAATTTCTGGGCACCTTAGGCTGAGCGTGGGGAAATCCAAAAAAGTTGCCCACTTAACCGTTTCATTTGATAATAAATTACACCACGATTGAGAAGTATCGCAACAGTTGCTTACGTATATATGGCTCTCATTTTCCAACGAATTTCACCAACTTAGAAAACAAAAAATGTTTATCCTTAATCGCCAGCATATTTTAAAAAACATTTTCGCTTCCTCAAATTCCTACCCCTCGTGTTCACTTAACCCCTTCATTCGAGAAGTAATTGAACCAGCTCCGCCCCGAGATTTTTTAAGCAAAAATGTAATCACCAAGTCTTCACCCCACCACAGCACTCTATACATACCCACTTCCGATACGTATTTCTGTTTAGCACCAATATGAACCTAACTCCTCACCCCACCCACCACAGAGTGCTGTGACAAAAGTTCCCAGCTTTCAGATTTGATTTCACAAGTTCTGTTGGCCCCTGGGTTTATTTTAGGCAAAAATAAGTTGGGGAACTGGAGGGGGGGGGGCGCCCCCCACTAGTGGGGGGAGGTAGAAAAGTGGGGGGGGGGATAAAATTGGCCAAAAATGCTAAAAATGCTGTATAAATAGCCTGCTTTCCACATGGCTGAAAATCAAAATTTGCGGGCCCCCACACAGATTGTAAGCTGTTTTATACCCCTCGCATTTTTTTGGTAAAAAGCCGGCCTCAAATAACGAGACATGGGATGGAGGTTTCAGGAGTTAGATACCCCCCACACATTATTGGTAAAAAGTAGCAACAAATAGCGAAAAAAAGAAAAAAGCAGTTACGGGGTACGTGATTTTGCCCCCAACGAAATTTGATAAAATGGCTAAAAAATGCTAAATGCGGCCACAAATAGCGAAATATGGGAAATTTAGGGTTGCGCCCCCCCCCGGTTGGGGAGAACGTCCCCCCCCCCCAAAATTTTCCGGAGGGGCCCCACAGATTTTCAGGAGTTAGATACCCCCCACACGTTATTGGTAAAAAGCGGCGACTAATACCGAAAAAGGGTGGCAAAAAGTAACCCCCCATCCCCCCCCCGTCAGATTTTCAGGGGTTAGATACCCCCACACATTATTGGTAAAAAGAGGCGACAAATTACGAAACAATAGGGAATAACAGTTGGGGGGGATGTGATTTTGCCCCCTTCCCCAGGAAATTTGATAAAATGGCTAAACAATGCTAAATGCGGCCACAAATAGCGAAACATGGGAAATTTTCCGAATTTTCTGGAGAATGGTTAGAAAATGACTGGGGAGGGTGGTTGAGGGGGGAATATCCCCCACCCCCACAGATTTCCAGGATTTAGATACCCCCTACACGTTATTGGTAAAAAGCGGCGACAAATACCGAAAAAAGGGTGGCAAAAAGTACCCCCCCAGATTTTCAGGAGTTAGATGTTCCCCCCCCCCCAAAATTTTCTGGAGGGGGGGATTAGAAAATGGCTGGGAGAGAGCTACCCATCCCCCCCGAATTTTCTGGAGAATGGTTAGAAAATGACTGGGGAGGGTGGCTGTGGGGGGGGGGAAATTTCCCCCACCCCCACAGATTTTCAGGAGTTAGATACCCCCACACGTTATTGGTAAAAAGCGGCGACAAATACCGAAAAAAGGGTGGCAAAAAGTAACCCCCCCCCCCCAGATTTTCAGGAGTTAGATGTTCCTCTCCCCAAAATTTTCTGGAGGGGGGATTAGAAAATGGCTGAGCGGGAGCAACCCAATCTCCCCCCGAATTTTCTGGAGGATGGTTAGAAAATGGATTTTCAGGAGTTAGATACCCCGGGGGGGATATCCCCCACCCCCACAGATTTTCAGGAGTTAGATACCCCCCACACGTTATTGCTAAAAAGCGGCGACAAATGCCGAAAAAAGGGTGGCAAAAAGTAACCCCCCCCCCAGATTTTCAGGAGTTAGATACCCCTAACACATTGTTGGTAAGAAGAGGCGACAAATTACGAAAAAATAGGGAAAAGCAGTTGGGGGGGGACGTGATTTTGCCCCCCCCCTCCCAAGGAAATTTGATAAAATGGTTAAACAATGCTAAATGCGGCCACAAATAGCGAAACATGGGAAATTTTCCGAATTTTCTGGAGAATGGTCAGAAAATGACTGGGGAGGGTGGCTGAGGGGGGGGGGGCGAATATCCCCCACCCCCACAGATTTTCAGGAGTTAGATACGCCCCACACGTTATTGGTAAAAAGCGGCGACAAATACCGAAAAAAAGGGTGGCTAAAAGTAACCCCCCCAAATTTTCAGGAGTTAGATGTTCCCACCCCCCCCCCCCCAAAATTTTCTGGAGGGGGGATTAGAAAATGGCTGGGAGGAGCTACCCATCCCCCCCAGAATTTTCTGGAGGGGTTAGAAAATGGCTGGGCGGGAGCAACCCAACCCCCCTCCAATTTTCTGGAGGATGGTTAGAAAATGGCAGGGGGGGGGGTGGCTGGGGGGGGGGCAATCCCGCCACCCCCACAGATTTTGGAGTTAGATACCCCCCCGCGTTATTGGTAAAAAGCGGCGACATATACCGAAAAAAGGTGGCACAAACGAAAAACTAATGTTTTTGGACACCTCTTAGCCAACCCCCCCCCCAACAGCAACCCCACCAGCCATTGCAGTGGAGCTAATGGCCGCCATTGTAGTGGTAATGGACCGGCCGCCATGGTAGTGGTCCTAATGGACCCTCCACTACACCCATCAAGCCAAAGGGTAGCTACCCATCCGCCATTGTAGTGGTCCTAATGGACCATCCACTACAGCATTCAAGCCTCGCAGGTAGCTAAGTGTAGTGGATGGACCTGCTCCCACCCACATTAATCCATCAAGCCAGTAGAAGTTAGAAGTTAGCTACGTGTACTGGATGGACCTGTTCCTACCCCTATCTGGCACAAATGGACAAGTAAACGTTAATGCATTTTTCTTTCTCGAGCACCAGTTAATAATGTAAACAATGTATTTTTTCAAAGATGAAAGCTTCGAATTCGCGGATATTGTACCGAAAATTAAAGCCCGGTTCACACTGCACAAGGTTTAAGGTTTAAGGTTAAATTTGTCTATTCATGTTGTAGCGTTCACACTGGAAGGTTTAAGGTTTAAGAAAGCCGAGTTAAAATATTTTAACCTTGTATTTAGGTTTAAGGTGCTGGTATCCTTTTGTGCAGTGCTTTTGTGGGGATTTTTCGAAACGTCATAACTTTCGCAATTTTGGAGTTGAATGATCATATGAAGTCATCTGAAGGACATGTGGGCCGAGAGACATTTCTTGGATTTGGCTCAACAAGTCTGAATACTCCAGAAAATCCGACAAATGTGCAACTACACGAAATTTCGCAACTTTGTATTCAGTTTTCTCACAACTGGAGGCGTTTTAGCTCAAACCGAGAAAAATGTCCCTCCGCAATAGTGCGACTTTCCATTCTGCCAAACATCACGCGAATCCACTGGCTAGTTTCTGAGAAATCGATGTTCAAGACTAAATAATCGCAGTTTTGCTAAAATGGTTATTCGGCGAATTCTCTAGCTTAACGCAACGAACTCCAGCGAATAGGCATTGATAAGATGTGCAGTAGGACTATCTATCGACTGAGTATCAATAAGCCAAAAATGTCCGTAAGATTTGGCAGTAATTTTGAAAAACTGATTTCTTCGAAAATGGCTGTATTTTGACCCCAAAACTCGTTTTTGGCTTATACTGCCTTAAGCACTAGAGTTAGCTGAAAGGTTGTATAAGCAAAAATGTTCGTTTTGGTGCCCTCATTCCAGCCGGTTTATCGACTACGTACTGAGAGAATAATGGCAAAAACCAATACTTTCTTATCTTTGCACCTAAAAATGCGTGACTGGTCCCAGCAAGAGCACTAAAATAACATATATGAAAAGTTTCATCCACTTTCAAAAAGAAATGGAATCTGTAAGGTCAAATTTACACAAAGCGATACCAGCACCTTACGCTTCCTACGCATTATATATAGGTTTAGTTAATAATTTTAGTTTTATACATTGTAGAATTCCTTACATATGCACAGAACTAAAAGTTAACTTTAAAATCCTTGAAGATTTGAATGCACACTGATATAAGAAACCACGAAACCAGAGATTCCTTAAACTTTGCTTAAACCTTAAACCTTAAACCCTAAGCCTTAAACCCTAAACCTTAAACCCTGAACTTTAAACCTTAAACCTTAAACCTATTGCAGTGTGAACCAGGCTTAATTCTTGTTCCGAAATCTAAATAAAATTGTAGATTGAAGGGCAAAAGTTCTTGTCCGATCTCACCGGGAGACTTCCGAGTCCTGGTAAATAAGAGAGGCATAACTATTCTCAACAGCCAAGACTCAACTCAGTCGAACCTGTTGAATTTAGTAAATTTGTATGTTTATTTAAAAAACTTCAGAAGCAAAATTTCAACCAAATAAAGAAAGCCTTTGCGGATGTCTTCAATTGCAACAGCCAATTTTTTCGTCTTCAGATCTACTTATTGCTATGAAATGCTGTCAAGAAAAAGTCGAACTGTCGAAGGCGAAGGATGTCTGCAGGTTTGAAACAAACCAAAACAGTCAAACCGGTAGCTCTTGTTAAGATCTCAGCTAACTACGTTTTATGTTGCTGCTGAACTTCCACGAGAAAAAGTTGCAACTGATTGAAAGTTATTTGAAGACTAATTTGCATATTGTAACAAAATGAACGGCAGGATTCAGATTTACAACCAAAGGGGGCCTTGTTATTAAGATTCCACACAAATAGTTCACATTTTTGGGAATTAATTTTCTAATTAGAAAATCTAAAAAACTTGTTTTGACAATTTTAGTGTTTCATACATTTCTTATGCAACATGCAAGACATATGGGGCAGGTTTTCTAATCGAGTTTTAGCCCGAGCCCCCTACAAACAAACAGCCAGCTAAGTGAGCCCTGTATTGAGCATAGGCTGTATTTTGACGCTTTGTCGAAAACAGTTCAAAATTCTACTCAAATGATTACAAGTATCTCGCCTCTAGGCGAGATAAAGGTGAGATAAAAATTAAAGTTTCATAATTTTATTTAGATCGTTTTATCAAAACGGTGCTTACGCTTAAATGTTCCTTATTTCCAGTGCCCCCCTTAATACACCTTAAAACAGTAAATCTTAATTTACTGCAGTCGCTCAGGAACATGCAAATTAGTTAAAGGAGCAGTGTCGCCAGTTTGAGTGAAAACAAGAGTACATAATAGATAAGAGTATGACAACAGGCAGGCTCTCTGTTATCAGAGCAAAAACTATGCTATGCGCGCTATCGGCTAACCCCCCCCCCCAAATTGACCCCCTCTCACACCGCCCCTATATGGGTACGGGGTCCAAACGGGGGTCGCTCACTGCTTTGCATAATTACACGTTATAATTAACCGAGGCCTAATTTGGGAACAGGGTGCAAGCGTGTATGTTTAACATAAGCATGTTGAAAACATGCTAAGCGAGTGAGCGACCCCCGTTTGGAACTATGTACCCATATAGGGGCGGTGTGAGAGGGGGTCAATTTGTGGGTGGGGGGTTAGCCGATAGCGCGCATAGCATAGTTTTTGCTCTGATAACAGAGAGCCTGCCTGTTGTCATACTCTTATCTATTATGTACTCTTGGTGAAAATTATCTGCAGGCAGGTAAACAATCCTGTATCAAGTTCCCTGCGAGTGAACAGCTTATTAAATGTATGCTGCTAATTGTAAATGAGGGTGCAGCGGCAAACAGAAACAATTTTTGGTGAACTTTCGGAGAATTAATTACTTAATTCTGTTTGATTTACAATTTATAGCCTGTTAACACAATCCGTGTACCGTCCGCTGTCCTTGATCTGACAGCTTCAGATTGATCTTATCTTGAATGGCGGAATTCAGTCTCCCAGGAGAATTATCGAGATCATTTATACGAAGCTAACTGCTCTGTTTATGCACAAAATTCATCAACAGACATTAGAATATTGTAGCGCTTCTACCAGGGCTGGCGGATCAGGAAAAAACCAAGGACAAGCCCGAACGGGAGGCGTCAGGCACCGTCGTACCCACGAAATCATGACCTAGAAGAAAGAAGGGAAGAGGGAGGTTCAGCTTTTCACTCACCATTGAAAGTAAAGAATTGGTCCCGCCGGGGATCGAACTACGGCCCTTCTGCTCCGGAGTCAGACATGCTAACCACTACACCACGGGACCATCAGCTGAACTCCCGTTGCAGGCTTATCAATCTTTCCTATGCCTGCTTCCCTTACAATATTATCCCTCACAATCATTCGTATCTTTTACGAGCTGTTTTTGTTTTCACCGTTTGCCAAAGCGTTGAGTTTTAATGATTTCAAAAATGAAACGAAAGATGAATTGTACCAGCTCATTGAAAACGTTCATCCAAGCTAAATCCTATAAAGGAACATTGGAAAACTCAACGCTTCCACATTTTCAGGGGATCTATAACTAAAAGTAGCGATTCGGCACGAACGGACGGAAAAGCTCAGTTGCGGAATAATTGTAATGAAGTGGGTAGGATTGGGGTTCCAAATTCCGAACCAGTGAATCTTTGTTCCGCAGCAGTCTATCACGACTGACTCTGGGTATCAACCACTTCGAGTACACGGAAGGTCGACGCGTTTATCGGTGAAGATAAACTTAGGCACAGGATCCTCGGAAGGTGATTTGTCCAAAACTGAGGATTCCTTGCAGTCAACCTGGATGGGGTCTTGGCGTGAGTTCGTTTGATGAAGACAGTGGTCCAATGCAAGCGGGGTCGACACTTGCTGTGTAAGACGGGTGAATCAGGTCTATATCAAAGAACACTGATTGAGAATCTTGATTGCCAAATCAAGATTCTGGAATGATGATGGTGATGTCTTTGTAGGGACCAAGGGTTCAATTTAGTCACTTACTTGTATTGGGGCTTTGAATCCAGATGTGAGCTGATACGTATACCCTAATTGATAGATTCAGTGATAGGGCACAGCAGTTTAATAATGATAATGATAATAGTAATAACAATAATAATGACAATGGAAAGGGTTATTACAATGCGTACAAATAATAAGACAAACCACGAACTGTATATTATAGAACAATTAGGCAACAAACGGTCGTTTGCCAGAGTTGCCAGTATTTGGTTTACCCCAAAATATTAATTGATAATAGGGACAAGGTTTTGGTATCTAGACTCAGTTCTGCTATATTCCTCTTTCTTTCCCTTCTAATCAACTAGCAAGATACTAAACCTAATTACTAAACTCTCTTGCGCGATCCCTATATGCTTGTGTTCGTGCTATTAGATTATGACTCTTTGTCCGTCCTCCTTACCAAGGACAACACACTATCAATAAAGAAGGCTACTGAACAATTTAAGTTAACTAGATTAAAGGAGTTAGTAGTACAGTAGTTCCGGTCTATGGGTGAGCCCGAAATGCTAGTAACAATAGCACTTTCGGATGCTATTCGGTCACCAAGGGTCAAACACAAGGGGGGTCCGGTTGGGAGTTTCCTGGCCCGTTTATGGGGTTAGTACAAGTATAGTTTAATTTAATCTCTTCGTTAAATCCTCTACTTCCGACTGACTTGAAAACCGCTGAAGTAATTAGACTGAAGACAGGGGGGTGACAACCCCTTCAATAAGACTGATGATAATCATAAGAAGACTCATCTTTTTGAATTGAAAGATTAAGGTTCAATTTGAAATACTGTAGAAAGACAATTATCAAATTCGCCGATTTAGGTTTTAGGTCCCGTATTCAATTCTGGTGCTTGACTTCACGGATAGACTCTGCCTTAACCGTCCACAAAAGTCTGATCCGACTTCCTCAATATACCTTATAAAACTGAATCTGATCCAAATAACTGTCCAATATCCGTATGTCCTTCTCCGGACTGACTACCATTTAGTTCTGACCAAATAAATTACTGAGACTCCCGAAATACTGACTATCTAGGCTTGATTCCGGCAGGACCACGTTCGCTTCCGCACCTGAATCAAATGGGTTAAAACCCATTAATACAAGTTAGGTGCGGGATTCGAACCCAGCAACCATTACTCACACGTTGGCTTTCTGAACTTGGAATAAACTTGTACAAGTCGAAACTGTTATGAAAATTTGAGATCTAGGTGGATTAACACAAGTTCTGAATGATTTGAGTAAGATCACAACGCTTAAGATTAGTTTTAAGCAAAACACTAGTTTTTAGGGCAATTTCTTGCATTCTTGTGCAAGAAATTGCACTTTCAATGTGAAACTATGATTTCAGCTTGATTTCTCTTTGTACAGTCTGCTTCTGTACTATTAAAACCTATTACTCGAAATTGATACACTTTTGGGCCCCTTTAACAGCAGATAGGTACCCATTCACTCAGGTAACAAGAGAAACATTAATTTGGTTGAAATGATCAATTCTGGAAACAATGTTTTCCAAGTCTTAGCAAGGAAGGTGACAACTTCCTGTCTTAGATACGTATTGATTAATTAGAAAATGATTAACGCGCGAGTTTGTGAAAATACAATGTTCGGGTGCAGAACTTTTAATTTCATGGTTTTAAGTAAGGAAGGTAACAACTTCCTGTCTCTTAATCAGCATTAACAATTTAGAAGAGAGCTAACGCACGATTTTAACGAAAACATCATAATTTAACGTAGAACCTTTATTTTTAGTATGTTCTACCTAGGGAAGATAACAACTCCCTATTTTGGCAAATATCGAATATTGAAAACTAGTTGACTTCATAAAACTGGTGATTTTAGCCTTTATCAGAGGATGGTTCTGGTACCCTATCCATGATACTTACGTAACTAATTGTTAATTTGCTTATTTCAGCTATATTATCAATTATTGCTTAATATTAGTTAAAAATTGCCAGATTGTGGAAACCTATTATTGCCATTTGTGGATGATTAACATGGATGAGCTTAATATTAGTCACTAAATGAGCAAGGTTGATTTTTCAACCTTGTTAACCTTTACGTAACGGGGTTTTGTTAGCTTTGCCTTCAAACGTGAACACCGACATGAAATGGTGTTAGACCGCGGTTGCGGTCATTATTAGGATTAAAACATTCATAAGACATGGCTAATTTAACTAAAAATGACAATAACGGCGTGTTTTGACATTAGAAACAAAATACAGCGAATATATCTACAAACTACGTTCACTACGGCTTAATTTGCATTAATTTGGCAATGAGACTGACCATTTGACGGATTCCTGTTCTTGCGATTCGTCCGCACTCTTAACAAAGAGTGGCTTACGCGGACGAATCGAGGACATCCTGATTTCAGCTGATAAAAACCTAATACGGGATCCCTATGACCCTAGATCCTATAGCCCTAACCTTATTTGCATATTTACTAAACTGAACCTAAACCTAGATTAACTAAATAACTGTGTGTTCGCGACGTCCAGACACGCATACGAGGCTTGTAAACTGAATTTGCATTACTTATTACTATTTTCCTGCCTACTATAGAAATCTTAGTATAATTTAGTATTTCATACAGGCCATCCATACGGACAATCACTAAACATCTAAACATTGAACTCGGTAATCGCACTTACTAGCTAAACAACATTTACGTAACATCTGTACAATATTTAGTTTATGAAATAGGTAACCATTTAGACTTCATTTATGCAACATTCACACAACATTCAGAACATAGAATAATTAAGCATTCAAATATCATTTATGCACAATTAAACTAGAATGCACTCACGTCAAAGGGTTTCAATCATTCAGACAAATCACAAGTATACCTCATTCCTGCTTATGACCTGAGTCTTGATCACTCCAGCGACGCTCACAACCTTCATCGAACAGAAGGAGTTTCCGCGAGTCAACGCGCATATAATCACAGGAACCAGTATACAATGCAATTCATACAATCTCATACTTACACACACAGACACACAATTTCTTGGGTAGTTACTTATCTAACTAATCCTAAAGACAAACATAATTACAAACAATCTAAATGAGACCTAAATCTAGTTAGTACTAAGTGATTTATGTTCCTTACTATTATTTCAAATGCATCCTTAAAAGGTAATTATTAACTAATAAATTAACTGAATTTGACGAGAGATTTGTTGCGAGTTTTAGGATTCTAAAACTCGAATTATAGCGCAGAACTTTGATAATTTTTGAGAACTTTAAACTTTGGAAAGCCGTGTGAGTAATGATTGCTAAGCAATTATTACTAAACAAAACTACTATTACTAGACAAAACTACTAACAACAGATAATTTAATTACTGGGGGAAGCCGGTCATTCCCCATGAAATGCTTAATAATAATTATTTAGAAAGAACAAGAGATTATTTTGGGGTTTTTGCTTTAAAACTTGTTCGTGCGTTTTTTATGACCTATTATTTTTAGTTACCGACCTACAACAAACAATCACCATTTACAAACAATGATTTTAAGGCTTAACAAAGCCTGAGATTAAAACAATATGGCCGGCAACTCCTAGTTGCCGGCTGTGGGGTGAATGGTTATCTATTAATTAACTCAGTAAAAATAGGGTCGTAGTAAAGGGACCCTCTAGCTCAAACTTAGGGGTTGGGTCCCCACTTAAATGTCCCGTATTCTACTTTAAAAACCCCAATTTTGGGCTAAAAGGGCCTTACTAAAAATTTAGTAAAAAATGGTCGTGGCTTGACCGAAAAAATACAAATAAAAGATAACTAAATGCATAAAATAATTGGAGGTGGAGGTCAGCAAACCTCGATATACAGAGAGTGTCGGCACCAAAAAACAGAAAAACAGAAGTAGGGGCAATTCTCAAGATCTCCATCGAACAGGAGGGGTTTACATGAGCTGCCCCATTATTGAAATAATAAGATAATAATAAAGAAGAGGATAAAATGAATTAAAATTATATAAAAGTGGCTCAAGGCCTACACATGCTATCATAACTAAAATATGGCATCAGGCCCAAAACGTTGATAGAAAATGGGGCTCTTCGGCCCAAAAATGCGTATAAAAAATGGCCCATTGGCCTTAAAAAATGTATACAAAAATGGCCCGGAGGCCCAGAAGAAGGAACCGTCATAGTATATATAAACAATGGCCCAATGGCCTCAAAATATAAAAAAATGGCCGAAATGGCCTCCGAAATTCTAGCTTTTTTTCTTCTCAATTCTTGGCCAGGTATAGAAGACCTATTTGGCCCTAGTTGGTAAGTGTTCGTTGAAATTCTCAAAATCTTTTCTGGCCTGAAGGCCAGAAAAGTCCTAGTACTTTTGCCTAATCGGGGGAATGCGCTGTAGCCCCCATGCAATGTCAACTGCACTGGAGAGCGCATTAAGGGGAGGGGGGGAAGCAACCGCTTTCGGTTGCTCTCAAACGAACACTGATTGTAGTAAAAATTTTGGGACCGAGTTGACAGTTTTGCTGACAGCTTTGCTGACAGCTCGGTGACAGGTCATTAGCGAAAGTTGGGCGGAATTTTGCTTTGTCTTTAAGGCAAAGCTTCTAGAAGGTTCTAGAATTTCTAGAAGCTTGCCACCTTTTGTATGTGAGGCGCAGCGGCGGGCTGAGCCAGCTGGCCGTTAGTGGTCGAAATTAATGAGATTGCCCCCCAACTGACCCATTTTTGATATATTTCCAGTGCCGAAACTTGGCGAAACTTTGCGAAACTTTCTTTAACACATAAACATAACCAAAGGGAAATCTTCGTGAAATTTCACAACTTTATTGAATTAATACACAAAATACATAATTTTCTATGACTTAAAAATTATATCAAAATAATCTACGTACCTATATACTTATACCTAGCTACTTACATTAATATTTTTATTGTTATTAAGGGAGATAAGCCCCCTCTAAGTCCAATGACTTGGGCTAATCCTACTATTTTATTTCCCTTTTCTTTGTTGGCCTTGTCCTCGGCCAAAAGTTCAGGCGAGGACAACTGCTAGGTCCTGGAAGAAAGAGGCCTAGCAGAGAAAGAGGAAAAGAAAACGACACCTGACTGAGGTGTAGTCTGGGAGGTAGACAACCTCCCAGACAATAAAAAAGGAAAAAGGTTTGCCTTAACTTTTAGGCAAAGAAAACCAATTTTAGTACACTCCTTTTTGGAGTGATAAGATTACGACATAAAAAGTAATCTTATAAAAACATTTTCCCTTATAACTTTCTTATTTTTGGGAGTTGAAAAGTCGGGTTTGGATTTTTGGAATCAGAATCAAATTCTCTTTCATATAAGCCCAAGTCATTTTCTGACTAAAAATACTAAAATTAACTAATTATTACCTAATTAACATTTAATTATCACTAATTAACCTTACCTAACTACGTACTTAGCCATTTCATACCTAATAGTGAACCATCTTCCAATATTTGCTATTTTCAATGCTAATTTCCATTTTATGGGCAATTTTTACGACTAAATTTCGGCTTAATTAGACACATAAACCTCATGTTTTGAGTTTACGGTTTCCTGCTAACTAGTATGCGAACAATAGTGATTGTACTACTTTTGCGGAGAGGGCTGTACTTGACTCAATTATGGACGACACCCACTAATTCATCTAAGTTTAGTTTAAATGTCGATTTTTATCTTCGTGTGGGAGTAACAACTCCACTTACTAAAGGGATTAAGACCGAATTACCCCTTTTCACAATTCCTGGATTAGTATTGTTAATAAGCCACACGTTAGTAGAACTTAATTAGACTCAAGATTAAGACTAGGATTTATCCCCTAATTGAGTACTAACCTTGGACCCTATTTATGAATTTCCCTTAATTTTTGAATACTGGCAACTCTGACTAGACAAACATTAAATAATCTATACAATCACTGCTTGGACATTAATTAATAAATGCATTCCATATCAATGATCTTTGTTCTTCTTCATAATTCCATGGCATAAGAGTTGTTTCTTGCAGATTGATTAATTTTGACTACTTTTGGACCAGTTTTGGTTATTTTTAGCGCCTTATTTTATTAATTCCATTACATAATGTTCCATTTAGGGGCCTACTTGTTTGGTTTCTGTTAGATGTGTACCTGCGGTATTTTAATATTTGCAGATATTTAAAGTAATGAATAATTCAACTGCAACCGACAATTCTCAGGACAGCTTTCTCCAGATAAATCAGGTTATATACATGGCGCAAGGTATTGTACAAATCTTTGCTAATGCAGTCATCATAGCAGTGATTGGCGTCACCAAGTCTTTACATCGACGCGAATACATCCTACCAGCTGCTCTTGCTGTAGCGGACTGTATTCTTGGCTGTGGGTTACTGTCCGGAGGCGCCTATCGATTTCACGTTCTCATAACTCAACAAAATGATGATCTCCAAACGGCTTGGGAATGCTTTTGGAAACCGCACAATCAGTTTTTCATGATCGGAGACTATTTTATGCCTATTGTGCTAGTGCTGATTTCTGTAGATAGACTTATTGCTTGTAGCAGTATACACTTGTACCTAAGGTTTGGTAGAAACATTGTTGTAGGTCTTGTAGTCGTTGGAGCATCTGTAACTGTTGTAATGTATGGTGCTTCTATGTACGTATCTAGGATAGCATTGAAACTGTATGGGAGGAAGTTCAACAAGATTTGTTACACAAGATGGGGTTTGCTGGATGAATTTAATACCTATATTTATCTACCACATATTATCCTGCTTTCAATTGTTTGTGTTATTATTTATGTTGTAGCAGTGATTGTTTTGCACTGTCAAAACAAGGCCGACTTGGGCGGTCACCTCATGAAAATTAAGCAAGAACGACAGAGGAAAGCTACAAAAATGATGGCAATAGTAATGTTGTTCACATTTTTCCTGTATACAATACCCTTTACATTAATTGTTCTACTAACTTATTCGAATGCTAGTGTTTCAGTGGTTAACATTATTGTTCCTACCGCATCGATTTTAAGAAATTTTAATTGTGAAAACAATATCATCATATACTTCACAAATAATGAAGATATGCGAAATGGAGCTATAAGACTGTTTTTCTGTAAAAGGAAGGGGGAACGAGTTACTACAATGCTTAGTAATACAAAACATTGAAAGCTATTATTGATATAATCAAAGCGCCATACGTACAGGCGTCAATCAAACTATACATGAAAGTGTTACAGGTTGCTACAATCTTGTCTGCAAACTAACGGGCAGAGTACGAATTCACTTTGCTATTTCCTTTCAAAAGCTACCATTGGACAGGGGGCTTTAACTACGTTCTGTTTTCGAGCTTCAACACACAAAGAGTGAACAGCAATCTGTGTCCGGGGTCAGTGAAGTCCATCCTTTTACCTACACAGCATAAATTTAATGTTTATTTAACAGTGCTAATTCCGTTCAACTTATTAACATAGGAACAATACCCTAACTTGACTAATCCTAATTATGGATGAAGCTTACCTTCAGTTTGTAGCAGGAAGTGACTACATACTGCTGTTGCTTTAGTTTGTTAATCGATAATTGGTGCGGTTCAAAGGTACCAAGGTATTTGCTTGTAAATCAACTTAACGATACTGTAATTAACGAACTTTGTAATATTTTTCGTGGGTATCACTTATGTTATTTATTACAGTGCTTCTTCCGAGGCATTTCCAATTTCGCATGCTATTTGTCATGTTATTGTGAAGTTTTGTAAAGTTCTGTTCAAAATGATGTATATATTTTGATTACTCTCATTCTGTAAGTCACGTTCTTCATTCTTTGCGTTTCAGATTGTTTGCGTACAAACATACTTATTAGAATAAATAACTAGCAACAAATTAAATAAATTAATTATTTTACAAATTAAGCAACTGACTACTTTGACAGCAAGCTGTGCGATGAAGGAACGGTACTGAGTAAATATTAATGCACACCATATCAAGCGCTGAAGAGTTTGAACTTACATAAAGTTACTATATGGATTAAACAGCTTTCACAATATTTTAGGTGTGGAACGAAGTGTAGCAATAGAGTTTTTCAGCAAACACCTGCATCGAAAGAACAATGGCAACAATTTCGTAAAAACTTTGTAAACATAATACAATGAAGGTACGAGTTTGCCTTGTTTGGAATGGCTGATTAACGTAAACGTAAACGAGTAACAGAAAGCAATAATTAAATTATTAAAAATAACAAAAAACAGATAAACTCCGGAAACCAGAACTAGGGTACCGGTACTGAAGCGCATAGCAAAATAGCTACATATACGTCTTGATCTGAGTGAGTTGGGAAGAATAATCTCGCCAATAAGCAATCTTTTTCATTCTCAGGCGAGGCGGTTCTCGACCGTTTCAGTTGAACGGTTGGTGTGCTATTCATCTCTGCCACGGTCTCCGCATCAACTTTTCGGGTGTGAAAATGGTAGTAGTAAGGTCTTACTTTACTAGCCCCGATACAATATTATTTTTTGGCCCGAAGCTAAATCCAAGCAACGACCACTTTCGCTAATCCTTCTAACAATTCTCAGTAGTTGGGTCTGAATGCAATCAATAGTTTCTAAAGGCCTTTTAAAAGCTGGCTGGAACATCCAGTCCTATCTATCAGCTGGCAGGCTGTTTTTCAGAAGCTTGTGTTTCTTTCTTCAATATAGCATAGACAGACAGCGTAGCAGCTGATAAGAATAACCCAGGCACCTTTTTAACATGCAATGTGACAGTATTTTGCGGCCTTTTTTGCTGCTGTAGCATGTTTAGCCAGCTTAACCAGTTTAGTTATGATTAAACCTGCAACTGATGCAAAGTATGAGTGTGATTGGCAGTGAGCCAATGATGTAATCTTGCGAAATATATAGAGAAAGAAAGTAATGCAGACTTGTCTAGCTTAGTCTTCACGAGTTTTGGGCCATCTTAGTCACATTTGTGGAGAGCACTTACGTACTGCTTGGAAAGGAATGTGATATTTAGCGTACCCTTGGCTCTAGTATGGCCGCGATTGTTGCAAACCATATCAATAGGCGCAAGGCGCGATCTGTTTGGTCAGGAATACCGGATCTGATTAAGGGGATTGAAAACCTTCAGCCATCAAACGTTCAAGGATTGCATAGCACCAAGAGCACATATTATAGGAGTGTGACAACAGGCAGGCCCTCCGCTTTAGGTCTCGAATCATGCTTTCTGCAGCCAAACGGATCCACACTCGAAAGTGTACACCGTCCCTTCGAAAGAGTGTGCCCGCCATCCTAGCGTACTAAAGCTCGAAGCAGACACAAATTAGTCGGACGCATTTGTGTTTTCGATCTTTAAAATGTAAGCATAAAGTGAGTGAGCATACGCAAATGGGAGTACTGGGTACTCATTTTCCGGGGCCGAGTCACTAAATATGCAATCGTGTTGGTACATTAACAAAAAGCCTGCCAGCTATCGCAATCCTACCAGTATGTTGGTACTATGAAATCTGCTAAGCACTCTTTGCACTGCTTTTTATCTTTCTTCATAATTTTTATAGTAATACCGGTTCAAATTTTTAGAAAAAATAAAGTTTGGCCATATAGTTTAGGTTACTTCTAGGATAATCTATCCACCATGTTGCCGGTACTGGTAGCACTGTTCTGCGCGGTATTGGGTTTGCTGTATCTGTGGCTCCACGAACCTCCCGGTATTCCACCCGGACCTCGCGGCTGGCCCATAATCGGACATCTGTTCATTTTCATGCAGGACGCTCCCTATCATACCATGAGTAGATGGGCCAAAGCCTACGGTCCGATCTATCGAATGTATTTTGGCAAACAGTTGGTGATATCACTGAACACCATTGAGCTTGTTCGCGAAGCTCTAATCAAACAGGCCGACAACTTTGCTGGGAGACCCCAGCTGTATGGCTTTCAAAAGTTACATCGTAAGTGGTGCCGTAATTTTGTAATTAATTAATTAATTAATCTAATTTTGTGAATGGCTTAGAATCGGGCAAATGTGGCACTCGGAGCTTCTCGAACGATAAATGTAACGTTGATGTGTATCCGTTAGAAGCAGTGCTGCAAACATATTATATTTATTATAGTTCAGTAGTGCCTATATAGCAAGTTGAAGCTGAGCTTTGAAAAGCGTTTATGCAGCGATATTCCAATATTTTACAGTTCCCCAAGCTTTCTACTTGCAGAATGCAGGGACGTCCTTACTTTCAGCCATGTATGCTTTCCTTCGTAATTCGCCTCTGGCAAACGTCTGTCAGTGACGAAGACCATTGTAAAAGAAGGAAATTCTCACTTAAGCACCTGTACCCGAGTATTTTCAAACAAGCAAATTCAGAGTTATCGCTACGACGCTCTGCCAACTGAGCTACCGAGACTGCAGTTTCACCAGGCAAGAAAGAACTCGCGAATGTAGTGATAAAATTCGTAAGTGAAGTGATTCTAAACTGAAAAAATATTTACCTTGGCATTGTCAACTTTTCAGCTCTCATATTTGTTTTAGAAGGCAGCTACGGACTGATTACCAATGACGGAGCAGAACAAAGAGAGCAGAAACGATTCGCCCTGCACATTTTGAGAGACTTGGGCATCGGTAGAAGCATCATTGAAGAAAGAATACACTATGAGGTCAGTCGAGATTTTACGAAAAATAATATACGAATGCGTACTCACTCAAATTCTAATTTGCCACATATTTACTAAATCTACGTAGTACTTTATTTGGGATCTAAAAATCTACAGGTTTCTTCAGTACTTTCTACAGGAAACTCCTAAGTAAAAAGGTGCAGATTGTTCTGTATTTTACTACACGTGTAACTTTTACTCTCCGAGAGGTCGGTAAAGATACAAAAAGTAATTTGTGGAAAATACCAAAAGCTCCGCTAGTGACTGACCGCACAGGAGCACTTTTGTAGAAAACGGCTGGGATTTCTGTAACTTCCACAGAAGTGTTTTAAAGAGTGTAGATTTAAACAGGCAACCTTATATTTGTTGCAAGATCTGCGTGGAAACCATTCATTTTGTCTGTCTATTACAAATACATTTAAGAAACGTCACAAAAAGTATTTGTGATTCATTTGATGATTATTATGCATCATAGACAGGGAATCTATTGGATGAGCTGAATCAAAAGCTGGGTACAGGAGTGGATTTGATGCTCTCTCTAAAGATATGTGTGGCCAACATAATCACAAGTTTGTTGTTCGGAAAAACCTTCAGTTCCTCGGATCCTGACTTCAACAATTATCAGCAAGCCATAGCTGGTAAAGTTACAACTATTTAACGTGTTTGTTACAACGTGAGAAAGCATTATCCGTTGTGATGTCGATCAGGCTTACTGACTACTCATGGCAGATTGACTTAAGGTGGTGATTCCTTTTGGTGACATCAACTTTGAACCCTTATTACTCATTCACTACTTGGAGTTAAGAAGCGATTTTTATATCAAAATAGAGCTTACTATTTTCTCGTTCTAATGAATGCAATGAAACTAAGTTCGGTTTTCGGGAACTATGTTACTGAATTTTCGAAGTACTTTAATTTTCCAGATTTTTTGCAGACTAAAGTAAATTTTTTCATGAGGCATCGGCTACATCATTCGATTCCACTATCAAATAGCTGGGGACCCTTTCTTATTTGTTATGAAACCGCTCTTCGTTATAAAGAAATTAGCTAAAATGTATGCGCAACCTGAATTTTGCCTACTTTTCCAAACTTTGGCAAGCGACCACTTTAGCTAGAAAGCAGCAATCGGGACAACTAAAAAAGGGTCCCTGGGTATTTTAGTGTAAAACACGTGCAGTAAGTGGCAACCATCTAGCTTGCACAGTAAATGCTCCACAATCGCTAGAAAAAATTTGGTCACGTTTTTGCAAAAACTACATTTTTTATGATAGCAGCTCACGGGATAGCAGTTGGACGATTATCATGCTTCGGATAATCGGCCTCGACGAGCCCTTCAAATCGACACCCTTAGTTTAATTTTACGACTTGCATAGCTCAAGAAATCGTGGATTATTTGATTTCTTCAGAAATGACAAGTTTTCAACGTTAAAATAAGAAAATCGGCTATATCTCACACTAGAGAAGAGCTAGAAAGTTGCCTCCAAAAGCAAAAATGTAGAGCTCTAAGAGATCTTTCAAATGAGTATAGTTATAGCTACACAGCTGCTGCTCAACTGTCAGAAATTGACAAAAACCGTCCTGAACGGAAATCTCAAAATTTTGAAGCGGGATTGCGCGGAGGGTGTTAGAACACCAAATGAACTTGTTTTGAAAAGTTTCATCAAATTTCATCCTGGTTTGGACCGTCAACCAACAATATGTGCCCAAAAGGAATCACCACCTTAAGAGGGGCTCTACCTCAATATTAGTTTGGCTCCACATCTTGTGATTTCACTCTGTTTACTTTAACTTGAGCTCAAGTTTTCCTTTGTCTTTTTTCAGAGAATATTGTATTGCTGCAACTGGTCAACGCCTTAACCTTTTTCCCAGTTCTCAAACAACTTTGCCCCAATGGATTTGGTGTGAAACAGGTTCTGGAAAACAAGAAAATAGTGGACGTATTTCTTGAAACTCAAATGAAAGAGCATGGGCGCGAAATGGATTATGAATCAAGTGAGCTTTCATATAATAGTAACATATTAGAACACCTTAGAACAGAAGTTAAAAGTAAAGTTCCTAAGTTAAACTAAAAATTAAAAGTTAAGTATACTGGCAATTATAACAAATAGACGGTCGCCATACAAGAATGAGGAATTCGGCCATCCGGCAATTCAATTGCAGCGGACGACTCAACTTATAATAATCTAATAATTAACCATAATCACAAATTACGCCAGATATTTTGTCTGTAATATATCAGACAAAAATGCCAAAGGGTTAAGTGGTATTAGTCGATCTATTGCTTTCTAAAATGTTTTTTCTTGTTTCAGCTTCCTACCAGGACTTTGCCGAAGCCTTTATCAAACAGAAACGGAAACTGGATCAAGCTGGCGAGAGCCACTCCTTTGATAATCTTCAGTTCAAAGCGGCTGTTGCCGATATTTTTGTGGCCGGATTTGAAACTACCGTATCCACACTGCTCTGGTCAATTTTATATCTCTGCAACCAGCCAGAAATTCAGGAAAAGGTTAACCAAGAAATCAGGAAGGAAGTCGGCGGGATTCCGCGATGGGATGACCGAAATAAGCTGCCCTATGTGAATGCGGTGATCATGGAAGCTCAGCGTCTTGCCAACATTGTTCCTTTAGGTCGGAATAAAATCGTTGGAGTAAATTATTGTAGACTTTAAGGCAGGCTTCTTTACTTTTGTTACTGTCTTCTGTCTTTATCTGCAGCTTGCTACAACATGTTTTGTGAACAACATATGAGTTTTGTGCTAACAGTAGAAAATGATGTCTTATCAAGACTTTTTGATTACGGATAAAATATTAGTTACATAAGAAAAAGGTTCTTGTTTTTCCGTGACATTCAGCAAAAACAATTCTCTGTTTGTAAGGTTACCACACGAACCTCCATGGTCGAGTGGTTTCTTAGAAGCTACGATAGGAAGATCATGTGAACTGTGAGGAGATACATGCCTATGTGTTAGAAACGCACATTTCTGTTTGCCGACTTCACCCCTTATCAAAAATTTACCGTGAGTTAAGTAAGGGGTGGCTGTCTCTGCATGGAACTATCGAGATAACCAGTTCTGTAAGACTAATACATTATAACTACCGTAAGACTAACAGCTGGTTATGGGGTGTGCAGTTGCATAGGCTGTTTTCTTTTTTCAGGAATTTTCCATCGAAACTATCAACCTGCACTTTTGAATGGATATAAAATTCCTGCCGACACCATTGTTATCATCAATCATTGGGAAGTCATGAGAGATCCCAAGCTTTTTCCTAATCCGGAAACCTTTAATCCCGATCGGTTTTTGTCCGGAATCGAAGGAAATACGGAAGAAATTTTGCGAGAAAGAAGGGATGCTGCAATTCCATTTTCTTTGGGCCGCAGAGCTTGTTTGGGTGAATCGTTGGCGAAAATGGAGCTTTTCCTCATATTTTCTGCACTCTTTTTTGCCTTCAAGCTAGAACTTCCCAACAAACCGAATTTCAAGCCCCGTGTCGGAATCACATTGGCTCCACAGCCCTTTAATGTTATTGTTACAAAGCGCTAATAGAAAGCAGGGTTGGTCGTTTAACTTTCCTCGGCCAAGTTACTTCACGGTGTCGTTGGGTTACTTGTCATCAATTTTCAGGCTCAGACAGGGATCTTAGTCACGTTTAACGCAGAGCCTGTTTAGAAAAATTTGAGACATTTAAAAGCAAGGTGGTTTAAAATGCACTGTTTCCCTATGCCTGCTTCCCTTACAGTTTGTTCAATTTCACACAATTTGGAGATATAACATTAAATTGGCTCTTTTAGTGAGTGTTTACTTTATTATTGTATGTGTTAGTATAGTTTTAGCTGATTAAAATGTTTAAACAATCCTGAATATATTTCTTAAAATATTTTTCCTGAAATTTAACAGTTTCTTGCGTGAATTTGTTAGACTGCACGAAAAATGATTGAAATGAAAAATGTGACACAGTTACAAATATTTAATTACAAATATAATGAGCTGTTAAAAAGTTCAACTTTAACTTTGAATCATCAAACAGAGCAGAGAATAGACTTTTCCGACTTTGCAATTGTCATTTAATACGTGAGCAATCTTATGTATACTTTATAGCACACCTTAGCGTGCATTCACTGATTTATACGCACGCCGTGTGGGAAGGTCCGAGTGTGGGGCACGAGTGCCACGCACGAGAGCTTCCCATGCGACGTGCGCAGTATAAATTAGTGAATGCACGCTAAGGTGTGTTGTAAAGTACTTATACAACGACTAAACCTATCCTTAATTGATGAAACCTTACTCGTTAATGTTGCAGCTGGCAGGTATGTCTAGACAAATTTCAAGTGGCAGCAATCTCATTGTTTGCCATGGCTGGGAGGCCTATTTTTTGGTGTGCAGCAGAGCTGTCTAGTGTCTAGGTCGAAGCTTTGCTGTACACACTGTGTGTAAACCTTACATGAATCGGAAAACAGTTTCGCATTCTACATTTTTAGTCAGACTTACTATTAGTGGCAACAAGCAATATTTTGTGCAAAAGGTGTGTTTCCGTTGGGCGAACATTTTAGTAAATTGTCCTGCTGCGCAGCCAATAATTGTTTATAACTGGTTTTCCTGATATTAACGGAAACTATACGTGCAAAACATTGTGTTATTTTTATAAGACGTTTGAACAAATTGCCGATACACCGATAAATGATGAACAAGTTGGGCCCAAAAAGGGGCAATATTCCTTAGTGGACCTGTAAAAATTCGTATGGGATATGTTTATTTTCCGTTGCAATATAAATAAATCATTTTTCTTATTATTCTATTAAACTATTAATCAGCGAAATGTTGTTCTGTTTTCTATTACACCTCAGCATTTCTTTGCTGACAGTTGAACATTAGTTAACCATTGATGGTGGACAATAGTAAATTGTCCCTTTTTAATTTTGTCAATGCCCATCCTTTTTAAGATATCCGTATTCGCGACAGCTAATTCCAGTTTAGTTTTCATAGTTTAAGTACAGAGTTCGCTATGCAAAGTGTTTCCATGTAATAATAATAAATCTTCAACGGGAAGAATTCTTGCTCCGCTTGTACTGACTAATGAAAACTCTTATTTTTTCATACGGAACAGATGAGCATTTTATTAATAGAATATTAACAAACTGTTGCAACGATTTTCTACATCAATTCTGAAGGTGATACAACTATTTGATTACAGGTGCAAACAAGTTGTCAATTTTGGTGCAATTTTGTTGAGAAGAGTGAAGCTTCAGAGTTGAGCTCAGGGCCTCAATTTTATAGGTTGCATGTGCCTGTGTGGAGCTCCCAAGCTCCACTTCCGCACCCAAAAAGTGCAACCGATTAGATTGCTGACAGTTGACAACTGCGCGAAGACATCAGATGCTGCTGTTTTATAGCTGCCAACCTAATTTGCACAAGTGAGCTTCCGCGAAAAATAAGCCCTATACTAGCCCTGTGCTGAAGATAGGGCTTCCTTGTTCTGAAAGAGAGACAGTACACGCTAAACATAGGGAAATACCGTTTTATAAATTCCTGCTCCAGCAGGAATAAAAATGTGTAATTCGCCTAGCTATTTTTTCGTCTGTTTCATGCCTTGAAGGATGTTCGCTGAGCAGTTAATGAAAAAATTTGATGAGTCATCAGAATACAGAATATGGAACTTTCAGATTACCGAAACAATTACTTCAGGGTTTTTTTGCGTCCAGATGTGCGTCTGGACGCAAAGTTTCTTATCTGGACGCAATGAAATTTTAACGGGACGCAAGCTAGACGCAACATTATTTCGGGTGAAAATTCACTTTTGTAAAAGCAAAAACTTTAAATGATTCCAGTACCAATTTTTCCGTTTTTTCAAAATTTTCTTCTGGTCCTGGGGGCTCCGCCCCCAGACCCACGGTGTTTCCCACTTTGTCATGGAATGCCAAGGTGCAAGGTAATGCCTCAATGTTACTTGTTTGTTAAGTTGTTGTCCACATTCATCCATATCAGGCCTTTTCGAACTCGTAAATTTCACTTCAATAAATACATGGATCTTACTAGGTGCATAATCGTGAACATTTATATTGTTCTCATTCAACAGGTCAGGCAGTTGCAGTACCAAGATTAGTAGAAAAGTAAAACCCCAAAATTAACAAATTTGTAACTGTAAATTCTTTGGTTCTTCTAAAAACGTTATTCGCAAAAAATACACAAATGGCGATTTGAAATAATGCAAGACTACCATTTTTCTAAAATTTTCAAATACATAAAGCCTATGAACGAGCAATTCACGATGAATTTATCGTAACTAGCGTTAATAGTATTTACAAATGCTTCACTGTATTGCCGTTGAATAATGCAGCGCGAAGCATACACGCTTCTTTGGGTCTATTTCTTTAAAGATTAAACGGATTAGATTAAAATTAATCCACATTAAAGAAATAGCCAGCAGAATTAAACGGATTAAATTTTAATCCTGCGAGTTAAACGAGTTAAACGAACTGCTTTTAATCCGACCTTTAATCCTGTTTCTTTAATCATGCAGGATTAAAATATTTAATCCAACCCTATTTCTTTATTGCTTAGCAGGATTAAAAATGAGAGGGTTAATTTTAATCCGACCGCCGTAATTTCTATTTCTTTAAGGATTAATTTTAATCCGTTTAATCCTGCTGGCTAATTTTGAACTGATTTTTAATCCCCGTGCTGCTACGGAGGTTAAACGAATTAAAAACTAAATCAGCGGAAAGTAGCATTTACAATCAGCAACTGCATATATAGACGGCGCTGTCACTGCCGTAATGACACTTACTGCATTTTCATTGGATATTTGATGTTTAGTGTTGAGCTTAGCTATTCTTAAAAACCTAACATTTATGTTAGCTAAATAAATAAATCTCCTAAAAATACAAAAGTTCTTTCTCAAAATTGCTAATCTTTTTGGAAACTGTTTAGCAAAGACGCAGTTTATAACAATTTTTTATTATATATTTCTTCTGTTACGCAAGCCGGACAATAGAAGCAAGGTGTCATTACACATGCAAATTAACCGAGGCATTTTTAGTTTAGTCACTGTCCCATATGCTGTAAGATTAAAAAACGTTGATTTTTCAAAATTGCGACCAATTTTTTTCAGCGATTCTGAAGTATCTACCATGCAAGCGGAAAGGTTGCCATTTAACACAAATGTGTTCCACAAAAATACTCCGGGACTCTTTTTCATTTGCTCCGATTAGCGCTTTCTAGCTAAAGTGGTTGCTTGACAAAGTTGGGAAAACAGGCAAACTTCAGGTTGTGCATATATTTCAGTTTATTTCCAGATTTCCAGACGACCAAATTTTTGTGTCACCAATCCGTGCCATCTAGAAATGAATTGGCCAATGCCCAACACTGGTTATTTCGAAAAAAGCCAAACCTACCGTTGTTACTATTATATATTCGTACTTGCTAATCTTGGCGAACATTTTTGTTGATTATTTTGCTGACCGACATGATATTCGGTTCAGGTCATATTAATTTCAGATTCTCAGATTTTTCCTTTGACATCTGACTACCGCAGTAGATTGGCGCCGGTGTCAGTGGACGTGGTGGCCATTCTAAGTTTCGGGTAAAGTAGGATTGAATATATATACAGAATTTGCGTTTACAGGCTAATGCTTGCGCTCAAATAGAGCGGTTAAAATTCTCTATATTCAATCCTACTTTAGTATGAACCTAGAATGGCCACCACGTCCACTGACACGGCGGGTGCCGCGGTCCGGACTCAAGCATAGAAAAACCATTAAAATTTAGTAAATTTAGGTATTTGTGACATTAATTCGTTTTCGCAGTGGCAGTTGAATAAATACTGTCGAGATACTGTAAGTTTTTTCATGAAATCGGTGACAAATTTTTCGGTTCCTTTTGGTCATTCTTGCAAACGAAACGAGAAAAAACTGAATTTTTCGAAATAAAAAGACATGTTGCCATTCACTTTAGTGCGACTGGAAGCACACCCACATCAAATTTCAAGTCAACTGGGAACGTTTTGCGCTTTAAGTAGTTCAAGGACTAATTAGAAGTTCCCAAAAACTACTTCCAGTTAATTAATCCCAGCATTAAAGAAATAGCTTTTGGATTAGTTTTAACCCGCGGATTAAAATCTTGCAGGATTAAAACTTTTAACTTCTATTTCTTTATTGCTGGATTAAACGGATTAAAATTAACTCGTTTAATCTGCGAGTTAAAACAGCAGGATTAAACGAGTTAATTTTAATCTGTTTAATCCGTTTAATCCTGTAATAAAGAAATAGAGGTTAAAAGTTTTAATCCTGCTGGTTTTTAATCCGTTTAATCCGACCATTTTAATCTTTAAAGAAATAGGGCCTTTGTTTATTGATACTGACTTATTCAAAATTCAAAAATTTACAGATGCAGTTAACACAAAAAACGCATTGGCGTAAGGCCTTCAGTTAGAATAGATGTAACAGTTGCCAAATTAATCTTTTTAAATATTTCCAAAACGAATTTAATCAGTAATTTCAAAAAATCTCCAAAATCCCGGTGCTCATTTGCAATATTGTTAGCAAGGATCAGTAGCTCTCAGAGTTTTCGAAACCGAATGTATGTTTTAATATTTACTACCTTTCTTCTCAGTGATATTCCTAAATATTTCATTAATTTTTAATACTTCAATTAGTTTAACTAACATTGAAATATCAGAATAATGTGTGTCAAAAATATTGAAAATTACTCAAGGCAATCGTTAGATGCAACAGATGCCAAATAAAATCTTTTTAAACATTTCCACTACGGATTATTTTGTAATTTCAAAAAATTTTTCAACTTCTGTGGGGCTACGCCCCCCAGACCCCCCGAGGTGTATATTGCACATATCTACATTTATTCTGTAGGTAATCTTTTAATCGTGCATTACAGTTTAGAAGCATCTACTTTATAAATTGTCTAAATAGCGTTACACTACAGGAATTATCGAAATTTTCATAAATAAAACAATTTTTTGAACTAAAAACACGCTAACAAGAATTCTGCCTGGACGCAAAATTTCTTAACGGGACGCAACTTAAATTTAGCCGGACGCAAAGTTGACGCAAATCCGAAAACCAAAAAACCCTGATTTACTTTCACATATGCGTAATTACATTGATTAGAAGTAGAAACTTTGGAAATTAGAAATTCACACGCAAAGGATGCCGGCCCTAATCTTATACCACTGCACAGTGCACTAGAGATGAGCACGGGCCGGATTTTTTCGGCCCGGCCCGGCCCGGCCCGCTCCAAAAGTTTGCTCGGCCCGGCCCGGCCCGCTCACAAAATTTTTCGGCCCGGCCCAGCCCGGCTCGTTCCAAAATTCGGCCCGGCCCGGCCCGCCAAAAGAAAATTTCCAAAATTTTACTAACAACATTATTTCAAAGGCTTTAATGTAAGATGGAGAGGCTAAATTATGCAACGAAATGTTAAATTTTGCAATAAAATAACCAGAATCAGTAAATGTGTAGCTAATTTTAGTGATTTTACAACATTTCCTAGAGCTGATCCGGCCCGTTTCAGCCCGCTCCGGCCAGCAGTTAAAAAATTTTTCGGCCCGGCCGGGCCCGGCCCGCTAACCAATGGAGGTCGGCCCGGCCCGGGCCGGGCCGACTGGCCGAAATGCTCATCTCTACAGTGCACATGCGCTTTTAAGGCGAAACTTATCATTTTCAAGCAAAATGCGTGTGTGGGCATGAGTCGAGCAAACATAAGAGACCTGCTGCGCTGAGACGCAGCAGGAAAAATTTTGCTAATTAATTTTTCCTACGTTAGTCGTGTGTTGAAGTTCAGCTTGGCAGTTAAATTTCATAGTATACTTTTAACATTTTTTTAACCAACCCAGCTATCTAACAGGTCAGTCTGCCCCTGACTTCGGACTGTCAATCCGAAGGTAAGCACAGGCACCCCTATAGCCTTCAGTGATTCACAATAGTTGACATATTTAAGGTGCTGGTTTCCCTTCGGGCATTTTTAACTCATACGGCTTTAATCCTTTACGTACATAGCTAAAACTTGCTAAATAACCTATTTCCGTGCTCTTTAACATTCTGGGACCTGTCCTGGATTTTTGGGGCAAACGAAAAGAAAGTTTTGGTTCCTGGCCTTAAGCTTCCAGTAGGTAGACCAGACACGAGATTGGTTGTTATGGCTGGAAAGAGGACACAAAAATGAACATTTTTGCTTTTACAACCTTCGAGCTATCTCCAGTGGTCAAGTTAGTATAAGCAAAAAACCATTTCGAGGGTCAAAAAATGGCCATTTTCGAGGAAATCAGTTTTTTCAAAATTACTGCCAAACCTTGCGAACAATTTTGTTCCATTTATACTCAATCAATACAGCGTCCAGATGCACATTTTATGAATCCCTACTAGCCGGACTTTATTGCTTTCAGCTAGAGATTTGGCCGGAAAACCATTTTGGCTAAACTGCGGTTATTTTGTTTTAAACATAGATTTCTCAAAAACTACTATACAAATTCAGGAGATTTTCGGAAAAATGGAAATTCGTACTATTGCGGAGGGACATTTTCTGGGATCTGGCTAAAACGTTCACACTTTCGAGAAAATTTAGTGCTTCCGTGCATTTTGCGAATTTTCTCAACCGTTGAGTGATACTGAGCAAAACCCCAAAAAAACTTCTCTCGGCCCATATGTCCTCTGTATGATAGCGCAAAAAGAAATTTTGTCTGGTTCCACAGTTTTGAAAAATCAATGTTCAAAAATTTTTGGTCTATGTTTGCCGTTATGTCAGAAAATATCTGCTAATTTTTGTAATAATTTTGCTAGTTTCGTAAGCTCATATGAATGTCCTGATTATAAGCTTCAAAACGATGTATAAAGCTCTTTCCAACTCACTCCCAAAATTGCGAAGGTTATAGTGTTTTAAAAAATCACCATAAAAACACTGCACAAAAGGATACCAGCACCTTAAACACACTTTAGCATATATAATCTTCGAGCCAGGAAAAAGTCTAGTGATTGTTGTTGAGTTATGTATAAGTAGTTTGACCCCCAGCCTTGCTCGTATACATCGAAAGCGGAATAACCGTATTATCATCCGCCAGTGATCTTTGTGCAACATATTTACCACAAACCGCTTTAGCTTCCGCAGAAAACGTTTGGTTGCAAAGCATATAAAAGAAAAAATTGACACCAAAACCGATGCCGAAAATAGACATCACCCAATACACCCAAAGTGACCCGGCCTTGTCAATATGCGGAGGACCCGAAATCGCCACAGCAACTGTGTGATACGTAGGCGCCGGAATCGCACAGCAAACGAAACCTAAAAATGAAAAGAACATCATTTTGGAACTCTCCTGGCAACCTCTGCCTTGGCTGCCAGCGATTTGGCCAGACGGATTCGAGCAAATATAGCAGTATAGCTGATCAGCATAATCGAACAGGGCAGATACAATAGGACCCAGTCCACAAACGTTTTCCACGCAACTCTTGTAACATCTATGACACAAACACTGAAGGTAGGCATAATTACGAATCCATCCCAAATTTGGCTCCTAGCCAAACCCCCTATCACCAGGGCTACCGGGGCCCAAACCACAACGACTCACATCGGTACAACCTTGGCACGGGTAAAATCTTCCTGTATGCCAACGGAAAGTACTGCGATTGCTCGATTGACTGCAATCAGGGCCTGGCCGATACAGGATGTGAAAGGAAAAATCCAGGTAAATGCGCCAAACCATTGGCACAGCTGATCCCACAAACCATGGTCGGGTAGACTGTGGCTGGGCTGAGGTCCAACGAGCAGCACTTGAATTCCCCATCCCATTTGCTGGAACCAGCCACCGCACATGTCATTGAATTCTAACAGTGCCACAAGAATGTAGGTGGGTTTGGTGCGTAGTTTCGGCGAAAGTAACACAATCAAGAGAATAAAGAGATTCAGTAATCCAACTAGGAGCATGAGCACAGTTTGAGTGACGGCAGTGCAGAAGATGCCTGGACAACATTTTCTCCAGCTTCCACACAAAATACTGTTATTCATTTTAATTTCCCAGCGCTGAGAGCAAAAGTGGCAGCAAGAATCAACACGGCTTTGGAGTGAGAGTTATCGAAATTTGAAATTTTAATCTTCAAACTGCGTCATGCAAAGGTGTAATGGGGGAGCTAGGGATTT
>JASAND010016184.1:0-10668 GCA_030248195.1 Trissonchulus latispiculum
TATTATGGGGCGCTCTCCGAGCTGCCCCATGATATAGGGAGCAATTTTGGGATCATTCCGACTCCTCCTCAAAAATCAACAGGAAAATTCAGAGGTTTTCTTTTCTTTCCATGCTTTTAAATGTTTCTTTCCAGGCGAGAAAGCCATGGCCACAATATCACGTTTAAAAAATTCGTGGTTTGATGCTTGAGTGAAAATAAGTTACTCCCTTAATCTTCTTTTCTTGAAGGATTCATTAGTTTTATTTATTGCAAGATCTTCTTTCTTTCGTATCCAGTGAATAGTTCAAATTCCTTATTTGTATCACAGGATCTCGAACAAACGGAAAAATATTCTCCTCTAACGAGTGCACACCATCCCACGGGCTGTTCGAACGTTGGCAGACGTATGATTATGTCATCCGAATTTCTATAGGATGAGGCTTTCCGTGTGCTTATAGTGGAAGCAGCTACACATAAAACTGCAATTCTTTGTTTTTAATACCCAAACTCCAAGTGTTCCTCCGATCTGTGATATAAGTGTAGAAAGGTCCACTTTCACAGCATCTCTCAGGATTTCCACGGACATTCTCTTGTAGAAAATGTGAAGCACTGTTTTATTCTTTCCTTGTTTTCCAATTCTAAATAAAAATAGAGTAAACTAAGTTATCAGTATTGAAGGAGTATTGATTTGGTTGATGGCGAATAACCTGTGACAGGAGCAGCAGGCACAGAACTAACAATTGAATTATTAATTAAGTATTAAGTATTAATTAAGATAACTGATTTTTGTAGACTTAAGATTTAGATGCATGCCGACAGATGGGCTCAGAATAGAGCAGTGAAATGACTTCTAAGCTGACAACATTTATATACTTTGTAGTCCAAATTGTTTTCAGTAAACAAGAAAAACACTGAGCTGGCACTGGTGTTGTATTTGCATACTTTGCCAAGAACGAATTATTTTGTTGAACAAATTACACTACAAACTAGGAAAAGCTAACTTGTGTTGGCGGTGAGTGATGGATTGGGGAATGAAGGCGGAAGAATCGGTGATCTCATGAGTCTCATCCGATGCAGATTTAAGACATGCATCCAACTTTTAAATTGAGGGCACGATTCTCATTTTACCTCAAAATTATTAAGTTTTACAGGCTCGCTAATTTTTCTCTTTAAACTGATGCTATATTAAGCTATATTTATTTTTTGCAGAATAAACCCCAGTTTGTTATGGAACTGTTTACCAATCAAGTTAGGGAATGAACTCCGGTTAGACAGAACTGAGGTCGAGACAGACGATCAGCAGCATTATCATATGGGAATAGTTATTACCATAAAGGAACATTACCATAAATGTGTTGGAGTAGAAGGGGGTTTGCGGCTAAAACCTGGTTCTCTCTCTCCGGTTCGATGGTTCCCTCACCCTCTCCCGTCACAGAACACTTTTTTCTATTTTTTGGTTTATCACTGCTTCGCCGTCACCAGTTCAGACACCCCCAATCTCTCCGCCTTCCGCATCACGACCCTTCCAATTTGTAGTCAGACATGCTTGCCACTACAATAGCAAACCATCAGCTGAACTGTCACATCAGGCTTATTAAGCTTTTTTGTGTTTGTTTCCCTTGCAATAGACAGGGTTTCATCAAATAAGCTTTTCTTTCATGGAAAAGGCAATTGTAGCTGATCAGCTATATTACTGCACCTGCGCCATTACGAAACGTTACCTGAAATACGTGGTGGAGTTCTTGGAGATGTTTGACTACGGACAATTTGCTTGGCCTTCGCCTTGCTTAACATCGCTATCAGCACTTATGACGTCAGACGATTAGCCGTGGTTACACTTCACAATATTGTAGCAACGCGTTGTGACAACGGCAGTTGTTTTCAACAGTTGCCAAGCCTAATAACTAGTGGTTACACTTGACAATATTGTGACAACTTATCGTGACAGCGTGCACTTGCTGTTGAGCCCGACGCTATGTTTACTATTGCGTTGTCACAACGTGATTGGCATGCTCCGAAGGCGTTGTTATCAGTTGTAACAACGTTTTATTACTGGTTACACGAACAACGCTGTGACAATTTTGAAGCGACGGCAGTTGTCACAAAGCGTTGTCGCAACACGTTGTCACAAGATTGTCAGTGTAAACACAGCTTCATACTTTTCATTAAAAAACATATTTCTTACTTTGGACATTCAAGAAGAGGATTGGTTGCCAATTCACTGTGTATACCTGTGCATTTCGGCCCCGAACTGGTCTTTGCAGTTGTTGCACTTCAAGCTCTATCACGCAGAGCAGCTTCATAAAGATTATTATTTTTTCAATTGAACATGCAATTTGCACTTGCAGTGTAAATGCTAGAGTTGATCCTAACTGATCGACTGGATCGGAAAACAGTTATTAGTTATTTTCTGCGATATTTCAAGACAAAGCACTTTAAGGAATTATTTTGCACAGCTCCAAGTTCATGCAATTTTTTTGCATTTCTACATTTTATGTGAGTATTTGGACATTTTCCCCTTAGTTTTAGATCAGCTTGCACTTGGGCTCGCGTTTACAAGTTTTCAAGTCTTGTAACTTGTCTAGCTAATTTCCACAAGTCGAAAGAAGTTTTACGACAGCTTGAACTTACGGTTGAATGAGAATACTTTAGGTCATTACTCACAGGTTGTTATCTGCGCACTTAGCCTCTTTGCTGATTATTCAGTATAAAACGCTACCTGGAATAAGTGATGGATTTCTTGAAGTAAACGTCTTGACACGACGGGTGGCACTTCGACTGGCACTCGCCATGCTGAACACTGCCATCAGCACTTATTGCATCTGACGTTATACTTGCCATACAAAATATATTTGCTTCCACAGAACATTCAGGTAAAGGGCTGTCAACTGACTGTGCCGCATAACTTGGTATGCATTTGCACAGGTCACCAAAACTAGCTTCAGCAATCTTTTGCGTTCTTTGTATTTCACATTCCATCATGCAGTACTCATAACTTCTGCTGTGATGATCACAAGGACTTGACCTACTATTAATGCGGATATGACGTATGTATTCCAAGTCAATGCTGGTAAATGAACCAACTGGCAAATGTATAAATTCGCCTGCGACTGAATTATTATTGTGGCACAGCTTCATAGAGAATCCATCAATCATCGGATTAAGAAAATCGTTGTATTTTCTCGACGGTTTATAAAGTTCCAGTAGTAAACCTGAACAAAACAGTAATGTACTGAACTTGGAACAGCCGTAATTTGTTTCACAGTGTAAAATATTTCTGCGTAAACCTAGTCATTTCATTTCGCCAACATCAGGTAACTGTATAATTAGGTATCCTATCGAATGCCGAATTTTTGCCACAAGAAGAAGAAGTAGTCAGGAGCTCGTTCATGCGTTGTTTGCATCCCTTAAAGCGTAGGATTTTAAGCCTCAGCTCAACCTTAAGCGCCAAACACAAATTAGAAAATTGCAGAGCTAGTTTAGAAGCAATACTTGCTCAATATATTAAGAAAATTTGTGCTAGAATTTGTGCTAAGAAAAGAAGTGCTAGACGACTAACATTGCACGTCTAGAAAATATAGGACACTACTCGTAGTATAGCTAGCATTGCACCCCTTGAAAAGAATTTGAGCACCTGCCAAATTAGGTCACAATACAGAATAGTGGTTACTACCAATATCCTAAAGTTTGAAATGTTTAGAATCTTTTAAACTTATCAGTGACCAGTTACATTATTTGGCGCATCCACATGATTACAGTAGGCAAATCGTAAGTAAGCCAGGTGACTTGTTAAATTATATTAACCAATAAAAGCAAAAGTTGTAGCATAAAAGCCTCTCAAAAAGCAGACAAATTCGAAGTCTTAGATCGAGCTTGTCAACATCTTGATGAGAACAGCTTGATGAGACTATGCCTCTGTAGCTCAGTGGCAGAGCGTTTGCCTAGTGCGCAAAAAGTCGTGGGTTCGAGTCCCACCGGTGGTCCGAATTTTTCGGACCTTCCGTGGTACATGACTTTCTTCTTCTTCTTCCTCATTTTTGGAAGAATTTTTCTCACTTTTTCACTTACTAACGATTGCGAACATAATCTATGTAAGAAATAGAGAAGGATGAACCCCATATGAAAAAGACTAAACACTAATGCTTGTCACTATGCGTCTATTTTTTAAGTATTAAACGGATTAGATTAATCCGCATTAAAGAAATATAAATTTAAAAAAATTTAATTTTAATTCAGCGAGTTAAACGAGCTGAACAAGCTGCTTCTAATCCGACTGTTAATCCTGTTTCTTTAATTATGCAGGATTAAAATCTTTAATCCAACCACAATTCTTTATTACTTTAGTCGGAATATAAATGAGAGAGTTGATTTTAATCCGACCGAATTTTAATTTCTATTTTCTTAAGGAGTAAATTAAATCTGTTCAATCATACTGGCTAATGCTGTAATCCCCGTTTATGCTATCGAGTTTAAACAGATTAAAAAATAAAACAGCGAAAAGTGGCAGCTACAATCACCAAAGCGGTAAGTACACTGCACGGTCGCCAAATGTGAAAGATTGAAATCAAGACTGAAAGATGTGAAGAAACGTATTAGGGCGGAGATCGAACCGGAGTGGCTGATCTGAATTTCGAGAACTCTACCACTCAGCTACATCCTCGGACAGCGAGACTAGATTATTACTCTGATTTCAACGTTTCTGGGTTGCTGATATTTAACATATCCCCCTAAGATGACACAGGTGGACAAGGGGGAAAGCGGGGGGAATTCCCTCCCCTCGACGAAGTCGTCCACATGGGGTCGCGAAATTTCTCCCACAAGGGTAAGAAAATTGGCCGCAAGGGGTAAGAAAATTGCCCTAATTGAAAAGTCCCCTGATACAACACTCTAACATCAAGGCTGCAGCAGCACAATTTTAAGGCTGGTTTTTATACTTCAATTGCTGGTATACAGCTAAAGGCGTAGGACAATTTAGATTGGTTTCTTGGCCACCAGGAATAGCATTATTTATCAACAGAAGTATAAACCATGACTTTTTGAGTATACCTGTCCCTTGCTTTCTGCAGCAGGAATTTTTATAGCATATATATGGACACCAATAGTATATAAATAAGAAACTAAGAAAGAGGAAGAATGTCGGACACGGTGGCACTAGAACCGCTCGAGTTTTTGCGCACTATGCAACTATCTTTTAAAGCGTTAATTCAGGACCGTGTTTTACTAAAGTTAACTCAATTCAGAAACTTTTCTTGTTTATTCTGTATATCTTCAGGGAAGTTCAACAAACCTGTTCTGTATATGAAACGGTTGATGTTTATTGTAGAGTACGATTAGTTTGTCTTGTCGTCGGCTCAAAAACACAATATTGCAGTGATGGATAACCATCAACTGACTTACCACTGTATATATCAACTGATGTCTGATTGAAGCCGCCAAAAACGGGCATACGTCCCAAAAAAGTAGATTTCTGGCAACAATCGATTTGCGTTAATTTAGATTGCCCAACTTGACATGAAGAGACGATGCTTTTGCAGTCGTATGCAGCAGCTGTAGTGATTTCACTAATAGTGTAATTTGCAGTTTCCAAAGACTTTTCAAGTTTGTCCATAACATCGACTAATTTTTCGTTCATTCTCACAACAATTGACTTTGCGTTCATGTAAGAAAACAGTTTCGGGCCAGGAAATATTACACCCAGTACGACGTCTAGTGCAGGTAAGTCTTCGGCACTCAAATTAGCATTTTGTTCCAGAAGATCCAACAGTTTCTCAGTGTTGTACCTAAACACATGGATTTATTGATGTTTACTAAAAGAAGTTCCTAACTTCGATGTTAGCATTCACCTTTCAACAATGCATTCACCTTTCAACAATGCATTCCCACATATATGATGCTACAACACTACAAACGTCGTCTTACAGAAAAACAATAAAGAATTTTTCATTTGCCTGAAAATATCCGCAATATGGAAGAAAGACAATTCCAGAAACTCATGATGATGAGATAACTGCAAACTTAAGGTAACTTAAGGTGTTGGTATCGTTTTGTGCAGTGCTTTTGTGCGTATTTTTTGAAACGCCATAACTTTCGCAATTTTGTGAGTTAGAAAGAGCTTTATACATCATTTTAAAGCTTATAATCTGCAGATTCTCGTGTGAGTACGAAACTAGTAAAAATCCGGAAGTAATAGCTAAAATTTTCTGACATACTGACATCTGACAGGCTGAATATAGACCAAAAACATTTGAACATGGATTTCTCAAAACTGTGGAATCGGCCAAAAATTTTTCTTGTGCTGTCCTATAAAGGACATGTGGGCCGAGGGACATTTTTTTGGATTTGGCTCAGCAGGTCTTAACGGTAAAGAAAATCCAATAAATGTGCGGTGACACAAAATTTCGCAACTTTGCATTGAGTTTTCTCGCAACTGGAGATGTTTTAGCTCAAACCAAGAAAAATGTCCCTCCGCAATAGTGCGAATTCTCATTCTGCCAAAAATCACGCGAATCCATTGGGTAGTTTTTGAGAAATCGATGTTCAAAACAAAATAATCGCAGTTTTGCCAAAATGGTTTTTCGGCCAAATCTCTAGTTTAGAGCAACAAACTCCGGCTAATAGGCATTGATAAAATGTGCAATGAGACTGTATATCGATCGAGTATAAATAAACCAAAAATTGTCCGTACGATTTGGCAGTAATTTTGAAAAAACTGATTTTCTCGAAAACGGCCATTTTTGGACCCCAAAAATCGTTTTTTGCTTATACTGACTTAACCACTGGAGATAGCTCAAAAGTTGTAAAAGCAAAAATGTTCATTTTTGTGCCCTCTTTCCAGCCATATCAGCCAATCTGGTGTCTCGACTATGTGCTGAGAGAATAATGGCAAAAACCAAAAATTTCTTATCTTTGCACCTAAAAATGCGGGACTGGTCCCAGAATGTTAAAGAGCACCGAAATAGTATATTTGGATAGTTTCATCCACTTTCATAAAGAATTAAAGCCTATAGGGTCAAATTTACACAAAGCGATACCAGCACCTTAAGGTAACTCATAATGCTACTCTTGGATCAAAAATACAAGCTTTACGGATTTCGTTATAATTATTTCCGTTGATCTTCCCCAGAGTGCCCTACACATCCCGTTTAAATTGTGTATCATTTTGACGAAGAATAAAAAAGATACAGCCATTCAATACTTCAGTTCCTATTTTGGCCCAAAATAAAAATATTAAGTCTGTCGCTTCTGCTCGATAGCTTACTGAACTCATAACATGTCCTTTGTTTCCCTAGCCACACACAATACACTAGGTGTTTAACATAGAATACAATATTTACTAGAAAATACAGTATCTACTGAACGGTTTTCAGTACAAACGGTATTTAGGTGTAATTACAGGAAGCTTAAAAAATACCAGTCTTACTACAATAGTAAATACTTTAATCAGAATGCAGTATTTACTGAATACAGAAATTGCTACAACATATTGACAAGATTAGTCTAACCTTGCGAGGGGGTACACAGCAATATATGGGAGAGCTAATTGATTCGCTCGCTCGGTAGAAGCATGTGTGGCAAGTTCCTGATTCCAGTAAACCCGATCAATTCCTCTGCATGACCAACTTGAGAATGCGATGCATATTAGCATTAGAATGATCCAAATTATTCCGTCTTTATTGTTTCGATTGTTGATAATTTCATTTAGTCCGTGTAAGTAAGTTCGTTCCGCAAGCAAGCGCAAAAATAGCATTCTTATGTGAATAGTTAATCACATTTTCATATATCAAGTGTTTAAAACAAAGTAGAAACAAGATGTCGTGGTTAGTAAATTTTAGACTTTAAAACATGCCTTTGTAAGTTACAGCTACATGTGAAAATAGAAATCTGCACAGCTGACAAACACGGAACTGTTCAGGTTAAAGAAACACGGGCTTTCCGGTAGTTAACACTAGAAGTAGAAGATTTGGGATAACGAGGGACTCAATGTTGCCCAGAAAAACGACATTCAATTATTTGTAAAGTAAGCTCTAAGTTGGTCTACTTAGAGAGTGGGGGTAAAAACCATATCTGAACGGATTGTTGAACGGATTGAACGGAAGAAACACGGATTGTCTAAGGAAAAACTTTACTTTCATAATTTTATCTTAAAAAACTTTTAACAGGCTTTGTTCAAGAAACACTGTTTATACGTTTATAGTCTGTAATCAGAAACACTACAAAGTTTTGGCGTGATAATTAAGTTTTTAAAAGAAATATACTGTCAATGTACTGTTTTTCAACTTAATTCTTCAACTTCTGAGGGGGCTCCGTTCCCCAGACAACCGTTCCATGTTACCTTGGACCCCACTCTATTCAAATTCCTGGGTGAGGGCCTGTATATATGTATATATATATATATATATATATATGTGCTTCGCATCGTTCACTGTTTTCGTGTCTATTTAATAAAAGTTAACAAGTAGGCCCGTAAAAGGTACACTAACTCGCCGCTGAAAACAGTCCGTGATGTCGGGTTCCCCTGAGCTGAAGGTGAAGCTGAAAGTTGAATTATATGTTACCAAGAGGAAGCCAAAGTTTCTCTTTTTTTCCAGATCGCAGCTGTTAGCAATTTTGTTTGCAAAAGAACCTAATAATTTCATAGTTCTTTAAATATTCAACGCATGCTTTGGCCGAAATTACTTTAGCTTAGGTATATATATATGTATATATAGGTAGGTATATATAGGTATATATAGGTATATATATATATATATACAGTTTCCTGTATATTCAGCAGCGTTTAATTGTTTGATGTCTGTCAAAAGCATATAAATAAATATCTGGAAATAGCTGCGATTCTGCCCCTGCAGCAGCCTGCTGCACAGCACTGTGTCGAGAACTGGTCATGAAGACCTTGGGCATTTCACTCAGGGCCTCCTGCTCAGATGGTCTGGGCCGAGGCCTAACGTCGAGCGGGCCGTGCCGACCAAGATTCACTACATTTATTTCCATTGTTGTTTCCTTTGGTAATACATATTTGCAAAAGTTCTCCAACCACATGCAGAAATATTTTGAGGTCTTTTGTCATTTTAAATGACCACTTCCAATCCTTACATTTTCCGGTGTCCATAAACTATGTGTAAACATTAATTATTTTCTGGTTTTGTTGTGGTGTTTTGTGTTTCTAAATAGGTTGTAATTTTTTTACACATAATAATCACGCCTTTTCAATAATAATAATAATAATAATAATAATAATAATAATAATAATAATAATAATAATAATAATAATTTTTGCCAATAATAATTTAATTTTGAACGAAACGGACTTGGCTTGACTTCAGCCTCGTTCGCCCAAGTTGTCGTAGGTGGTTCAATTTGTTTGCTAAGTGTTTTAAAATTTGCAATTTAGCCAAGATGTTGGGGAGTAGGACGAGCGCCGCGAAACGGCGAGAATAAAAACCATTTAAAAATGTCACGCAGTCGTTTTCGCATACCAAAAAAGTTGACTACAGCTTTAAACTCCAGGGCTTCGGCCGGCCGGACCGAGTTGAGCGCGGCCGGCCGTGGCCAGGCTGCCACAACTTTCCTTCTCGGGCCGGGAGCCGGGACTGGGCTCCGAAACGATTTCGGCCCGTGAAGGTCTCTACAAGACCTATCTATAGGCCCACACCAATTCAAGGCAATATAGTATCGAATGGTACTTCTCTAAGCAAAAGTGAGTGAGGTGTAAAGGAAAAAGATTCAAGTGCTCCTTGTGACTGATCAACACTAAACTAATGACCACTGTACTCGAAACAAATTTGCATTTTAGAACATTTTTAAACCAAAGAGGGCATTAAGTTAAATATGTTTCCAGCAAGAACCTAAGTTTATTAGTGGATAAATTTCTATTTAAAGTTAAAATAAACCTGCTTTTCTGAATAACACATATGTGAAATGTAAGCAAAATTGGGAATATTGCCTCTTTTCAGCGAAGCGACAAAATCATTCAAAATGAGCGAAATAAGAAATATGCGACATCATTTGATTTTTGGGAAATATTAAAAATCAAAAATCAAAAAACAACGCGTTAAATTTTGTTTTTTTTTGTTTTTTGTTCTCATTGGCAAAAACAAATGTAAACAACAGCTTGTTATTTGTTTTTGTTTTTAACAGCAAATAACCAAAAATCAAAAATCAAAAATCAAAACTTTTCCAAAGTCACCTGCTTGCTTTGAACTTCTCTTCAAAAAACAAAAAATCAAGAAACAAGCGTTTGATTTTAAGTTTTTTGATTTAATAAAAAACCAAAAAAAAAACAAGAAACAAGCGTTTGATTTATGTTTTCGTTGATTTGAAAACAAAAATCAAAAAACAAGAAACAAGCGTTTGATTTTCGTTTTTTTGATTTTTGTTTTTCAAAATGCGTAAAATAAAAATTAAACTCTCTATTCAAGCCACTTGTTGTTTTTATTTAAATATTATTCAGAATAATAGTTAAAGACAATGGAAAACAAACAATACAAAGCAAAAATACAGCAAAACACACACATTGTTTTTCCGTACCCCGCCCCCCCCCCCCCCCCCCCCCCCCCCCCCGCCCCCCCCCCCCCCCCCCCGCCCCCCCCCCCCCCCCCCCCCCCCCCCCGCCCCCCCCCCCCCCCCCCCCCCCCCCCCCCCCCCCCCCCCCCCCCCCCCCCCCCCCCCCCCCCCCCCCCCCACATACACA
>JASAND010016186.1:0-96855 GCA_030248195.1 Trissonchulus latispiculum
ATATATATACGTGTGTAGAATATTAATTTTCTCCACTAACAAACTGAATCAAAATCCTCAACGGCTTCGGCGATTTGAGCCAAAGTAAAGTCGGCGCTAAGAGCATCTCTGCAGGCGTCTTCAATGTTGTGCGCTTCGTCCAAGATCACAACTTCTGAGCGAAGAGAAAATTCCATGTGGCGACGAATAACTGGATCTGGAGCAACAATACACAACACATTATCCAGATATCCGGATAATTTTTATATCCGGATAATATCCGATTTCAGAAAAATATCCGGATATTAGGATATCCGTGTACATTTCAGACAAAGTAATTAAAAAATAGCAAATTACTGACAAAAATTTCAAAAAATTTTAAATATTTTTCAAAAATTTCTCAGCAATTATTTTTCAAACCAAGGTTGTGGCTTGGTTTTATGATAGAAATTCACAGCGTACCGAAAATGACAGAAAAATTATAAATTTAACTACAAAATCGAAAAATTTTCTTGAAGTTAAGTTTCGGATAGGCGGATAACCGGATATCCGATAACGCAAAATAGGCGGATATCCGTATATGAAAAAGATTACAAATAATAATATTGGAAATAACCAATAGTGTGATATAAACATTAATAACAATAGACAACAAATCTAAAGAATTGGTGGTCTTATCTTAGGTGTTAATTACAAAATTATAGAAAAGTAATAGAAAAACTTATAACCAGTTATTCAATAAGAAATCAGGAGCAACTAAGCAGTGAACTCCAACCCATAGAAGGTAAAGGTGCCGGTGCTTATCTTGGGATTCACAACTCAAAGACCGCACTGACAACGTTACTACATCTGCGGAAGGGGGATCAGCCATAGTTACGCTCCTGTTATATTTCCTTCCACCGTATTAGTACCCAATTTATCGACCAGATAATGGTGGACAACTAGGTTAGCTGGCGCTCACAGCGAACCTATGTAATTAACTGTGCAAAAGGGGATGCGTAACTAGGACAATCGGAATCGTGCTTCGAACTATCGGATTGACGTCGAAGACCTTAACTTTAACCACTCGGCCATCACGGCACAGACAGGGCAAGTCCTGCAAATGGGAAAACCCAAAGTTAAATGGAGCAACAGCTAACCCATACATACCAACCAGATAGTTGTATGGACAAAAAATAAGATCAGCTTCTTTAGCCATATCTCGAGCAGCAAAGTACGGACAAATCTGAAACAGAAAAAGCGATCAAAACTTTTCAACGTATATATATATACGTTCGCAAGTTGGAATCGGCTGCCCAGTCAATATTACTAAAATAATAGCAAAAGTATGACAAGCGTTATGTTATCAGCTCGCGAGCCATGCTATGCGGCCCACCCCCACCCCACGCAAATCAGTAGAAACGAGTGAACATACGCAATTGCGTACTAGGCACTGACTGCGGGGGGGGGGGCGTTAGCGCGTGAGCATGGCTCCCAAGCTGATAACAGAGTGTGACGCTTGTTGTAGGTTATGTTACGTTACGTTGCGTCAGACAACACTTTTGAGCGATGTCCAATTATAACTTTTACTCAGCGTTATGAGAGCTTTCAAATGAGCCCAATTTTGCAGCAATCGGAGGCCGGAGCCCAATCGGAACCGCCGCCCCAAATCCACTTAATGTATGCATATTCGTGTTCTCCTCAACAAGACCTCTCATTTGATACTAAAGTATAGACTACTTTTCGATCATGAATTCTTTTCCTACAGTTTTTAAAATTTACAAAATTTCAAATTTTAAAATTTTAAATTTTGTTTAAATTTTTAAATTTGACTATAGTAGTGCTTGCGAACTCTGTCAGACTTGTTCAAACACTTGTGGCTAATCAGTGTAGAACTAAGTTTTTTAGGATGCTTTGAAAAAAGTGACTACGGATAATAGTGACGACTACATCTGTTAATGGAAGTGTACCACCTCTCAAACCATTAGAGCAGTAACAAGAATTGCCGTTCAGTTAAACGCTCTGCTTGAGTTAATATAGACTGTTTATCTGGGCTTTTTTACTGGGGGGGGGGCGCCCCCCACCTTTTTGGGTTCCCCCCACTCGACCCCTTCCCCCCACTTTTTTGGGCTTCCCCCCACTCACTATAAGGTGCCCAGAAAATGCCAAATTTTAAGGATTTTTGGTCAAAATTTTCAAAAATTTTCCGGTTTCGCCGGAATTTTTTGCTCAAAAATCGCCTATTTTGGTACTCAAACTCAATTTGTGAGCGCTTTTAAGCATAATTATAGCAGTATATGTAGAAAACAGGCTATTTTACTGCATTTTTAGCGATTTTAGACCACTTTAGATCCCCCCCACTAGTGGGGGGGGGGGGCTCCCCCCCCTCTCCCCACCCCCATTTGTTCGCCTAGAAAAAGCCCAGTTTATCATCTAAGGGTAAAGATAACCTTTAGCTAAATTTTAAAACCAAGCGAAACGAAACCAAAAGAACTGCGAACCATATCTGGTAGCTTTATATTATCAGAACTGCATAAGTGATTCGAGACCAAACAGATGGGGGGAGGGGGGAAGCCCAGCCGAATTTTCGCTGGAAGCACGCGAGAATAGTTTTGACAACACCACTCGAAAGAGCGAGTCATTTTTAATACAGCTACATAAAAAATATCAATATATATCTTTGCAAATTCATGTCAAATTTGAAAAATTTCTATGTTTAACACGTAAACATAGGCAGCGAGAATTTTTGGAATTTGCTTAACTTCTGCAGTTTAAGCATCCTATCATATAGAACACGTGTTTTTATTGCATTTAAAGCAAAACACGAATCATTTTAGTGAAAAACTCGGCCACTTATGACGAAGTTGAAAACTTTGGCTTGAAATGGCACCATATCAAATTTTGGCCACGTGGATCACACATTGAAGGATGAACCGAGGTAAAATCTATGCCAAATTGAACAGGAGGCTGTATTGAGCTAGGAAATACACAGTTTTCCGTTGCTGCTAACTGTTAGAAAAATTCATCTTGGAATTTGTGTTTTCCCGCCGAGTCTACGTCGCACCACAGGCACTAGAGCCAAATTGCATACACTATCGTGAAGTTCGAGACATATCCTCTGTGAAACTGTAACCGCAGGGGGGAATTTTTAGGGGTGGGGAGACACACCAAATTTGCCCTAGGAACCGGGCGGGGACCAAAATTCAAAAATTTTCAAAGTCCCTAAAATTTTCTAAGAAGCGGCGGGAGCTGCAATAGATACAATAAATGCTCCTCCGGAGCATGAAAAAAGTAATATGGGTAGTTGTGAGGTTGTAAAATCAAGAGAGGACTAGTCTTAAAAATGCTTAATATGGGGCTAGGTTCAAAAAAAGAAGAGGACTAGGTTGTGGGCGAATTAATATGGGCACAGCTTCGCCGAGCAACCCATATTCGCGGACTGAAAAAGTTATATATTTTTATACGTACCAGTGTTCAGATTTAGTTACGGCACGTAAATAATATACGACTATGATAAACGAGTTTTAGTGGAAGCAAACATTTCTTTCGATAAACTCTTAATATTTATCTACTGAGCGTTTTAACCATTTATAAGAAAAGTATATATTTCAACAATAACTTCAGGATCAGGACACTCTCCGACGATCTTCTATTTCTATTCAACCGTTAGCGTTACAATCATAGCTTTGGTTCTTTCTAGTTGCTTGTCGTAGTCCAGCACAACCAAATTATATACTATATAGTTTACGTATATATAACTGCTGGAATTGTAATTATTGACTGACATTAATTGCTTTGTATATGGCAATCGCCATGACGAAGCGTGAAAGCCCGCGAATATGGGTTGCTCGGCGAAGCTGTGCCCATATTAATTCGCCCACAACCTAGTCCTCTTCTTTTTTTGAACCTAGCCCCATATTAAGCATTTTTAAGACTAGTCCTCTCTTGATTTTACAACCTCACAACTACCCATATTACTTTTTCATGCTCCGGAGGAGCATTTTTATTACTTGTCCTTCTGTCATTTTAAAGGTTCCCTTTCCAGCAGTGAGCTGACGCAGATAAGGAGCTTGAAAAATGCAATAGGCAGGGCAAATGTGAGCAAATGGGCTTTCATTTTTTTACCAAACATGACTACTTTTGAAGACTTTAATTTTTGACCCACGCCGGCCACCCACCCACAGGTCGGTGGAGCCACTTTTTGTGGCTGGTATAATGACAAAACTTGATCGCCTCGCCAAGGGCTTTCATTTGATACCAAACTTGACCACTTTTGAAGACTTTCATTTTTGACCCACACCGGACCCACTGTGGGTGGGGCACCCACCCACAGGTCGGTGGGGCCACTTTTTGGAGGTGGTATAATGACAAAAGTTGATCGCCTCGCCAAGGGCTTTCATTTGATACCAAACTTGACCACTTTTGAAGACTTTCATTTTTGACCCACACCGGACCCACTGTGGGTGGGGCACCCACCCACAGGTCGGTGGGGCCACTTTTTGGAGGTGGTATAATGACAAAAGTTGATCGCCTCACCAAGGCCTTTCATTTGACACCAAACTTGACCACTTTTGAAGACTTTCATTTTTGACCCACACCGGACCCACTGTGGGTGGGGCACCCACCCACAGGTCGGTGGGGCCACTTTTTGTGGGTGGCATAATGACAAAAGTTGATCGCCTCGCCAAGGGCTTTCATTTGATACCAAACTTGACCACTTTTGAAGACTTTCATTTTTGACCCACACCGGGCCCACTGTGGGTGGGGCACCCACCCACAGGTCGGTGGGGCCACTTTTTGGAGGTGGTATAATGACAAAAGTTGATCGCCTCGCCAAGGGCTTTCATTTGATGCCAAACTTGACCACTTTTGAAGACTTTCATTTTTGACCCACACCGGACCCACTGTGGGTGGGGCACCCACCCACAGGTCGGTGGGGCCACTTTTTGGAGGGTGGTATAATGACAACAGTGGATCGCCTCCCCCAGGGCTTTCATTTGACACCAAACTTGACCACTTTTGAAGACTTTCATTTTTGACCCACACCGGACCCACTGTGGGTGGGGCACCCACCCACAGGTCGGTGGGGCCACTTTTTGTGGGTGGCATAATGACAAAAGTTGATCGCCTCGCCAAGGGCTTTCATTTGACACCAAACTTGACCACTTTTGAAGACTTTCATTTTTGACCCACAGGGACCCACTGTGGGTGGAGCACCCACCCACAGGTCGGTGGGGCCACTTTTTGGAGGTGGCATAATGACAAAAGTTGATCGCCTCGCCAAGGGCTTTCATTTGATACCAAACTTGACCACTTTTGAAGACTTTCATTTTTGACCCACACCGGACCCACTGTGGGTGGGGCACCCACCCACAGGTCGGTGGGGCCACTTTTTGGGGGTGGCATAATGACAAAAGTTGATCGCCTCGCCAAGGGCTTTCATTTGATACCAAACTTGACCACTTTTGAAGACTTTCATTTTTGACCCACACCGGACCCACTGTGGGTGGGGCACCCACCCACAGGTCGGTGGGGCCACTTTTTGTGGGTGGCATAATGACAAAAGTTGATCGCCTCGCCAAGGGCTTTCATTTGATACCAAACTTGACCACTTTTGAAGACTTTCATTTTTGACCCACACCGGGCCCACTGTGGGTGGGCGCTGTGGGTCAGGGGTCACATCCACCGACCTCAGCAGTATGCTCATCGTTTTCAGCGACCCCGATTTACTATATATGGGTACCACCCCAACGCCGAAAAACGCCATTTTTAGTGACTTTTAGGCCATTTCTAGTAAAAGTGGGACTTAGAAACTTTTCGTGAAAACAGGTGAAAAAATGCAAAGTTTGGGCCCATCTCCTGAAAGCTACAGAGCGAAATTAAAAAATCCCCCTCGTTACATTCCGCGCATAGTCCGAAATATTCAAATAAAATAAACCAAACCGATCTAGCTGCTAGCCTGTGAAAAAAAGTCGATCACAACCGAAGTGCCAAAATAGCGAAAGTCCGACTTTGGGGCCTTGGCACAGAGCCAAAATTGGCCAGGTGCCAAAATGACCAAAAAAGGTTGCATGGGAGGACCCTGCCTACCAACATATAATAGTAGTATAGGACCAAAATGCCCATATCGTTCCAACACTGCGCTGACATAAGCACTTCCGAAAAGCGTTATTAACCGAGAAAAAAAACAAACGCACGGTAACTCCCGCCTAGTGCAAAATTTCGAAGTTCGGAATTTTAACCAAAAGTATGGTGGTACTTGTAGTACTGCTCGAGTACTTTACGATGGTAACATTTTTACCCCTCCCAGACCTCTAATTAGCTGGCACCAGGCCAACACTGTCTCCAGGGGGCCGCGCAGACGCCTTTATACCCATATTATGTAGGGGCGCTATCGCGCCCCTACATAATACTTGTTTTCCAGCAGAGAAGAGGATTAAAGGGAGGGGGGGGAGAGGGAGAGAGGTGGGAAAAAAGGAAAGAAAAAAAGGAAAAAATAAAAGAGGAGGTATAAATAAATAAAAATAGGAACGGCTGTCCTTTATACTACGTACAGATTGCGTACCAGTAAGTATGCAGCACAGGCGATCCCGCCATCTCGTGTTTCTTCAAATATGCTTTCAACACCCGGCATAACGGACCTTCGCCTAGCAAAGATTGTTTCTGACAAGACGAAAGTCTGCACTGAGTAACATCGCACTACAGAACAAATTGGCTAAGGATGCTAGCAGACAGGGGCGCACCCAGGATTTTGAAAAGGGGGGGGGTCGAGCCGAAAAAAATTTTTTGCTTTCGCCTGACACGTTTACGCGTGGGGGGGGCGGCTAAGTTTTCAACTAAGAGTTCATTTTGGGAGCAGCAAGAATGACGAGATTTAGGACTAGCCGCTAGCCGATGTGGGGGGTATGGGGGGCGGAGCCCCCGCAGAAGTTGAGAAAATTTTTGAAATTTTGAAAAAAGCCGTAATGGAAATCTTTAAAAAGATTTTAATAAACGTTGAGAAATTCTTTGACGTAATGGCGAAATTTCGATTGGAAAGCTTGAGAAGATTTGAATAAAAAGCTCTGCCAGGTGCATTGTTAAAATTTTAAATTGTTAAAATTGAGATAAGTGCCGCAGGCGTGGAAATTCAGTAAAATGGAGATAGAAAAACAGAAAAGCGAAGCAGGCGCAAAAAATTGAGGTAAAAAAGCGTCGCAGGCGCTGTAAAAGTTATTACGTTGTAAAAGTTATTAATATAATCAGGGTTTTTTCAAAACGGCCAGTGGGCATTTTAGTGGGCAAATTTAGGATTGAGTGGGCAAATTTAGAGATCGGAGGGCAAAATTACAAAATTTTGCTAAGCGATTTTTAACCTTAATTTTAACTTTGCTTTAATTAATAACGTGTTTTATTCCATACCATCGAATTTCCTGTCGTTTTCTTTAGTTTTTATACAATACAGGGTTCTTATACATATTAAAACAACAGCAGGGGGCCTGGGGGGCGCAGCATCCCAGAAGCTGAACGAATTTTTCATTTTTGCACATGTTTCGAGTCATAGTTTCGATTTTCTGCAGCTGCACTTTTTTATAAATACAAATTTTGCAACATTTCGAGGAGACATATTTAGAAATAGACAATAAGTAGAGTGAAGTAACGTTAATCAAATTACAATTTAGTAGTGACACAAGAACCCCAGCGGGGGTCTGGGGGGCGGCAGCCCCCTAGAAAAAGTGCAGATTTTTTAAATTAGCAATAAAACCGTAATAGAAATGTTCACTTCTTTTTCCTCGGTGATCCAATTTTTCAGGGGGCAAACTGCTGGGCAAATTTAAATTTGAGTGGGCAAACTTTTGGCCGAGTGGGCAAATGCCCCCAATGTTGCCCAAAAAACCGTGATATTAATTATTGTTAATAGCGCCGCAGGCGCGAAAAATTTTCATAATTTTATGCACTAAAATAGCTCAATTTTTGCTTTCTCCCCAAAAATTTCCGGGGGGGGGTCGGACAAAAAGGGGAGGGGGTCCGAACACCCAAAATCCCCCCTGGGTGCGCCCATGCCAGCAGTCTGGCTTTTTCTACAGGGGGAGGGGTGGGAGAGCCCCCCAGAATCGTCCCCCAGGATTAAAACTTCACGGAAAAAAGTTTTGAAGGTAAAATTGCAAAAAATTTTCCGGGGTCACCAAATTTTTTTAAACCTTTTTAGCTATTTAAGCTTAAATTTAGGTTAAAAATAGTTAAATTTTAGCTCAGCAGCAAAAACAAGCTGTTTTTAAACATTTTTCAAAAAAATTTCGCCCCTCAGAAATCTGTGCTCCCCAGACCTATGGGGGGAGGTCGCGCCGAAAAACTCTCCCAAATTGTTTGCCTAAGAAAAGCCAGACAGTCATAAAAACATGGGAAGCAAGAATTGAAGCAATTGGCGAGCAAAAAATTGACTAAAACGTACCAAGACTCCTGTCATCGCAATCAGCGCAAGACCCTTAAAATATAAAAAACACATAAAATGTACGAATCAAACTCTTTTCAAAGTTTTTTACCTATTTAAGTAATTAATAAACCTACCAAATTAATTTATAAACTTTTAGTTAAACACTTTTGTTAGTTAACAAACACAACAAGTCCTGGCAAAGGTAGGAATGCCAGCCCTAAAAAAAGTGTAATGATAGATTCTAGTGAACGTGGCCCCTGTATGAAGGATAGCTTAAAAATAATTGATCGTTTTTCTAGGCAAAAAAATCTGAATCTGCAGACGGATGTCTGGGAGGATCGGACCCCCAGGAATTGAGGGGGCACTGGAAAATGTTCGGAAACAATTTAACCTCAAAGTCAAAACTCCATTTTTTAGAACACTTTTATGTTTTTCTTTTGGGAAGGCACGAATCCTGTACAGGACAAAACTGGGAGTCAGGAGAAACCTATTTTGGGTAGCCTCCTTTTAGAAAAAAGCCAGTGTATGCCTTACTTACTTGGTGAAATACAAGAAGGCTTCCGCGTTCCTTCAGCAGCATCCTTTGAAAATAATCTTAGCCTTGGAATATCGTAGTCGCCAAACTTCTTGGCAGTAATATCAATCAAGCGGGCCAAAGGCACTCTATATGAGCAGTCCGCTTTTGCTGAGCAGGCATGAGCAGATTGAGCAGCAACCGCAGCAATGCTTCCCTCTTCACTAATAGAATCATGATCAGGGTCACCTTGATCTTGCCGAGTTCGAACTCTGCCAATATAAAGGATTTCAAAATAGGAATAGGCACTGTATGGTTCAGAAAGGGAAGGCGGAAGCAGTGGCAAGGAAAATCCGCCTGTCGTGGAGGCTAGTTTTCCAGTAGAGGTGGCCGTATTACAACCATCTGAGCAGAGGATTCCGTTGGTTAGATGATGAGCACTCTCTGAAGCCCGTTTCATCTCATTCACAAAGGAAAGCACCTAATAGTCAACAAAACAATGTTAAATCGAATATACTAAACTCAAAACGAATAGTCTGCATCCATTTCTATACGCACACACCTCAACCTTTCACTGGCCTCGAACTAAAACACTGAACTGTACTAACATTACTACCTCATTCATTACGCCAACTTATCACTTCACACCTGCATATGCACAAAATTATAATAGTTACATAACAAGTTATACGTATATATATCTACCATGGCTTCACGTGGAAAACTGAATACGTGGCAAGTAAGAGGCAAAGTGGCATCTTCACGCACCATATACGCAAAGGAACGGGGACAATTTTTTCCGGAGGCCCATCGACACACCGTAGACAGCTTATGTTCAAAGAGAAGCTTAGAGTTCGAAGTCTGGTGTACCTGAAAAACAATTGTGCCTATAAAGGGTATCATAGGGGTCGCGGCATTAATTTACAACCTCACTACGAAACTCATGTCCGTATTTTACAGGCTAGGTTTTGCTTACCTACAACCTGCCTACAAAGACTCAGATGTATTTCACATGCGACGAAGGAGCACTTTTGGTTGTTTTTTTTGTGTGGGTGGTGGGCCAGGCGTATCCAGGATTTTGAAAAGGAGTGGGTCCAGCAAATTTGACTAAAAATATCTGAACACTTCAAGTATTTTCCTAAAAGAAGGGGGGAGGGCGCCCTGGATACGAACCCGAGACCCTGTGTTTTTTGTAAAAAAACAGCGAGAATTTCTTTTTAAAAATTTCGAAACTTTTATCACTTTTATTAATATAAATTCCGTTAAAATTTTTGGCCTGGAGTAAAATATTATATTCTGAATCAGTATATATTATAACCACACACATTCTGGTATTATGTGATGTTGTAAATAGTCTTGGAAGTAACGTACTCACGGAGCAGGAGCTAATCATTTTAGACGGTAAAATAAACAAGAAAATTATCATAAGGGTCTCGGCAGCGACCCCTATAAATAATATGTGTCAAACTCCCTGGAAAGTGTAAAATAAGCTGAAACTGCGCATGCGCACAAACTGTAGAGCCCATTGAGTTTAGTATGTTTGGACAGTTTCAGCCCCGTATCACTGACCGTTAAAAAGTTATGCCCCGGACCGGTTATGGCGGCGATGTTATTTTCCTATTTAGTGGTCGTAGTGTCCTGAATTTCCGTCTTTTTCACGTAATCTGCAGCGGAGGCCGGACCTAAAGGGGTATAGCGTCTGGTAATACCTAATGCGCAACTTTTTTTGCGCCGCAGGTGCGCCTCAGCGCCGTCTAAAAGTCGGCTCAGAGCGAAAAGTGATCATTTTTGTGGTCGCTGCGCAGCTCGAACGTTAAGAGCTGGAGTCTATTTCTTTTTATATTCATAAATTATCGAACTAACGAAATAGTTATGTCTCGTTTCTCTATCACTTTCCAAGCGACTACAATGGCCGGTCGAAAATGGTCAAAATTCGAAAAATGAAAAATCGAAATTTCTCGCTATCGATTCAACTTAAAAAGCTCAAATCTTTCTCACAAAGGCTTTTTGACACGGAGAATCGATTCCCTTAAGCAGTTTGCCGTCGGACCCACCCATATTGCTGGGCTGGTTTCACTTTGCTGTCAGGAAGGTCAAGTCGGGTAGGAGTGAAGTGGTCAAAAATGAAATTTTTCAAAGTGGTCAAATTTGCTATCAAATGAAAGCCCTGAGTGAGCTGAGCAACTTTTGTCATAGAACTGCATATCGAAAGTGGCTGTAGAGTGCTGTGGTGTGGCAGGGTAGGGTGCTCGGCTGATGTGCGTAAGTCTATATATTTTAGGCGAAAAAGTGGAAGGGGGAGAGTGGGGGAGAGGTAGAAAAGTGGGGGGGGGAATAAAAGTCTGAAAATTCCAAATATATAAACAGTAAATAAATATATATAATACTGCTATAACCATGCTAAAAGGGATCAAAAATTGAGTTGGAGTACCAAAATAGATGATTTTTGACCAAAACATTCAGGCGAAACCGGAAGCTTTTGATAATTTTGACCAAAAATCCTAAAAATTTGGCATTTTCAAGGCAAAGCGTGAAAGTCCGCGAATATGGGTTGTTCGGGAAACTGTGCGCATATACCTGTATATTAATTTGTCCACAACCTAGTCATCTTCTGTTTTTGAACCTAGACTCATATTAAGCATTTTTAAGACTAGTCCTCTGTTGACTTTGCAACCTCACTATCGTATTATTATACTTTTTCATGCTCCAGAGGAGCATTTTTATTTCTTCCCTTCTGTCATTTTAAAGGATCCCTTTCCAGCACTGTTAATTGACATAAGGAGCAGAAAAGTGATAAATGCATATATATTATGTAGGGGCGCGATAGCGCCCCTACATAATATGGGTATAAAGGCGTCTGCGCGGCTCTCTGGAGACAGTGTTGGCCTGGTGCCAGCTAATTAGAGGTCCGGGAGGGATAAAAATGTTACCATCGTAAAGTACTCGAGTAGTACTACAAGTACCACCATACTTTTGGTTAAAATTCGGAACTTCGAAATTTTGCACTAGGCGAGAGTTACCGTGCGGTTGTTTTTCTCGGTTAATAACGCTTATTGGAAGTGCATTTTCTAGCGAAGTGTTGGAACGATGTGGGCATTTTGGTCCAATGCTACTATGATATGTTGGTAGACAGTATCCCCCCATGCTACCAAACAAAGGTCATTTTGGCACCTGGCCAACTTTGGCTCTGTGCCAAGGCCCCAAAGTCGGACTTTCGCTATTTTGGCACTTCGGTTGAAATCAACTTTTTTTCACAGGCTAGCAGCTAGATCGGTTTGGTTTATTTTAATTGAATATTTCGGACTATGCGCACAAAGTAACCAGGGGGATTTTTTAATTTCGCTCTGTAGCTTTCAGGAGGTGGGCCCAAACTTTGCATTTTTTTGGCCTGTTTGGGCGAAAAGTTTCAAAGTCCCACTTTTACTAGAAATGGCCTAAAAGTCACTGAAATGGCGTTTTTCGGCCTTGGGGTGGTACCCATATATAGTAAATCGGGGTCGCTGAACACGATGAGCATAGTGCCGAGATCGGTGGATGTGACCCCTGACCCACAGCGCCCACCCACAGTGGGTCCGGTGTGGGTCAAAAATGAAAGTCTTCAAAAGTGGTCAAGTTTGGTATCAAATGAAAGCCCTTGGCGAGGCGATCAACTTTTATCACTACACCACCCCCAAAAAGTGGCCCCACCGACCTGTGGGTGGGTGCCCCACCCACAGTGGGTCCGGTGTGGGTCAAAAATGAAAGTCTTCAAAAGTGGTCAAGTTTGGTATCAAATGAAAGCCCTTGGCGAGGCGATCAACTTTTGTCACTATACCACCCCCAAAAAATGGCCCCACCGACCTGTGGGTGGGTGCCCCACCCACAGTGGGTCCGGTGTGGGTCAAAAATGAAAGTCTTCAAAAGTGGTCAAGTTTGGTATCAAATGAAAGCCCTTGGCGAGGCGATCAACTTTTGTCATTGCACCACCCCCAAAAAGTGGCCCCACCGACCTGTGGGTGGGTGCCCCACCCACAGTGGGTCAAAAATGAAAGTCTTCAAAAGTGGTCAAGTCTAGTATCAAATTAAAGCCTTTGGTGAGGCGATCAACTTTTGTCACTATACCACCCCTAAAAAATGGCCCCACCGACCTGTGGGTGGGTGCCTCACCCACAGTGGGTCCGGTGTGGGTAAAAAATGAAAGTCTTCAAAAGTGGTTAAGTTTGGTATCTAATGAAAGCCCTTGGCGAGGCGATCAACTTTTGTCATTACATCACCCCCAAAAAGTGGCCCCACCGACCTGTGGGTGGGTGCCCCACCCACAGTGGGTCCGGTGTGGGTCAAAAATGAAAGTCTTCAAAAGTGGTCAAGTTTGGTATCAAATGAAAGCCCTTGGCGAGGCTATCAACTTTTGTCATTACACCACCCCCAAAAAGTGGCACCACCGGCCTCACCCACAGTGGGTCCGGTGTGGGTCAAAAGTGAAAGTCTTCAAAAGTGGTCAAGTTTGGTATCAAATGAAAGCCCTTGGCGAGGCGATCAACTTTTGTCATTACACCACCTCCAAAAAGTGGCCCCACCGACCTGTGGGTGGGTGCCCCACCCACAGTGGGTCCGGTGTGGGTCAAAAATGAAAGTCTTCAAAAGTGGTCAAGTCTGGTATCAAATTAAAGCCCTTGGCGAGGCGATCAACTTTTGTCACTATACCACCCCCAAAAAATGGCCCCACCGACCTGTTGGCCATGGCTGGCCAGATCTGGTTCAACTGGTTCAAAGTTGAACCAGTTCCTGGTTCAAGCTGCTGGAGATATAGCTGGATGGCTGAAAGCTTGTATACAAATGCCTATGGCATTTTTTAAAGCTCCTTGTATCAGTAAGCACACGACTGGAAAGGGAGCCTTTAAAACGACAGAAGGACAAGTAATGAAAATGCTCCTCCGGAGCATGAAAAAGTAATATGGGCGGTGGTGAGGTTCTAAAATCAAGAGAGGACTAGTCTTAAAAATGCCTAATATGGGGCTAGGTTCAAAAAAAGAAGAGGACTAGGTTGTGGGCGAATTAATATGGGCACAGCTTCGCCGAGCAACCCATATTCGCGGGCTTTCACGCTTCACCATGGCGATTGTCATATACAATGCCATTAATGTCAGTCAATAATAACAATTCCAACAGTTAAACAATCGCTGCAAGTTGCTTGCATAGAAAGTTATGTAGATTAGCTAGGTATACAAACGTAAGTCGTAAACTATACTAATTTGTTTGTGCTGGACTATGGCAAGCAACGAGAAAAAACAACCAAGGCTATGATTGTAAAGCTAGCGGTTCAATGGAAATACAAGATCGTCGGAGAGAGTCCTGAAATTATTGCTGAAATATAGACTTTTCTTATAAATGGTTAAAATGCACAGTAAATGTTAAGAGTTTATTGGAAGAAATGTTTGCTTTCATTAGCACTCGTTTATCAGAGTTGTATATTATTTACGCACCGTAACTAAATCTGAACACTGGTATACACTGGTATATATATGTAATATGTGTAAAACTTTTTCAGCCCGCGAATATGGGTTGCTCGGCGAAGCTGTGCCCATATTAATTCGCCCACAACCTAGTCCTCTTCTTTTTTTGAACCTAGCCCCCATATTAAGCATTTTTAAAACTAGTCCTCTCTTGATTTTAGAACCTCACCACCGCCCATATTACTTTTTCATGCTCCGGAGGAGCATTTTCATTACTTGTAATAATATATACTATATGCCAATGATTCCCCACCGCCGCCCCCAGGGTCGCTGCAACCACGTTAATGACAGAAGTTGTTCGTCTCACCAAGGGCTTTCATTTGATACCAAATACTTTTTAAGACTTTCATTTTTAACGCCACTGGACCCGCTGGGGGTGTGGCATCCACCCACAGGACTATGGGGCCATTTTTTGGGTGGTATAATGACAAAAGTTGTTCGCCCCGCCAAGGGCTTCCATTTGATACCAAACTTGACCACTTTTGAAGACTTTTATTTCTGACCCCCACAGGACCCCCTGGGGGTGGGGCACCCACCAACCGGGCGATGGGACCACTTTTTCTGGGTGGTATAATGACAAAAGTTGTTCGCCTCGCCAAGGGCTTTCATTTGATACCAAGCATGACCAGTTTTGAAGGCATTCATTTTTTACCCCCATCGGACCCCCCCCACCACACGAAGCCCAATTTTAGAAAACAATTGGAAAAGTTTTTCTAATTGTTTTCCAAAAATTTTCTATAAGTTTACTGAATATTTTCAAATTGTTTTCTAAGCTTTTCCAATTGTTTTCTAATTGATTTCTGTTACTTTTTTTCTAACGGTTGGCCCACTTTCTAATTGTTTTCTGAAAATTTTCTGGCTGATTTCTAAAAAGTTTCTTAATTTTTTCGGAATGTTTTCCTTAAAAAAGTGGACATTTTCTTATTCTTTTCTCATTATTATCTGTATGTTTTCTAAATATACTTCTGGTGTTTGCTGTTGAATGGAAAAATCACTACTTTTTTCTGCCACAGCGGCGCTGAGGCTCCGCAGTAGTGCCGCAAAGTCGGCTCAGCGAAAAGTGACTATTTTTGTGATCGTCGCGCAGGTCGATATGTACAAGCTGGGGCTTTTTATATATACACAAATTGTATATAAAAAGAAATCAGACCCAGCTTGTAGATGTCGAATCGACCTGCGCGACAACCACAAAAATAGTCACTTTTCGCTGAATCTACTTTGCGGCACCACTGCGGAGCTGAAAGCGCAAAAAAGTAGCGATTTTTCAATTCAACAGCAAACAGCAGAAGTATTTTAGAAAACATACAGATAATAATGAGAAAAGAATAAGAAAATGTCCACTTTTTTAAGGAAAACATTCCGAAAAAATTAATAAACTTTTTAGAAATCAGCCAGAAAATTTCCAGAAAACAATTAGAAAGTGGGCCAACCGTTAGAAAAAAAGTAACAGAAATCAATTAGAAAACAATTGGAAAAGTTTAGAAAACAATTTGAAAATATTCAGTAAACTTATAGAAAATTTTTGGAAAACAATTAGACCATGCACCCGCATGGTTGCACCATTGCACCCGCATGGTGGCACCATTGCACCCGCAGGCCTTGGGGGTCAGGGGACACATCCAGCGACTTCTGCAGTATGCTCATTGTTTTCAGCGACCCCGATTTACTATCATTGGGTACCACCAGACGGCCGAAAATGCCATTTTTAGTGACTTTTAGACCATTTAGTGAAAATGGGACTTGGGAATGGGAAAGAATGCAAATCTTGGGCCCATCTCCTGAACGCTACAGACCGAAATTAAAAAACCCCCCCGTTGCTTTGTGCGCATAGTCCGAAATATTCAAATAAAATAAACCAAACCTATTTAGCTGCTACAGCCTGAGAAAATGTTGATTTCAACCGAACAGCCAAAATAGCGAAAGTCCGACTTTGGGACCTTGGCACAGAGCCAAAGTTGGTCGAGTGCCAAAATAAATTCGTTTGGTAGCATGGGGGATACTGTCTACCAACATATCATAGTACGTAGCATTGGACCAAAATGTGCACATCGTTCCAACACTTCGCTAGAAAATGCACTTCCAATTAGCGTTATTAATCGAGAAAAAACAAACGCACGGTAACTATCGCCAAGTGCAAAATTTGAAGTTTCGAATTCGAACCAAAAGTATGGTGGTACTTGTAGTACTACTCGATTACTTTACGATACGATGGTAACATTTTTATCCCTCCCGGGCCTCTAATTAGCTGGCACCAAGCCAACACGGTCTCCAGAGGGCCACGCAGACGCAAATACATCCATATTATGTAGGGGCGCTATATATCGCGCCCCTACATAATATATACGTAATACGCACTCGGAGAAAAAGCCCAAACGTTTGAATGTTGACAGGTTCAGGCTCATGGGATAAAGTTTCCTCAATAATCCACGGAAGCATTGGGCCTGTATAAAACCGATCCAAAACAGCAAACCCATGATAAAAAGCATCCCACATGATATCTCTGCGGGAGAAAGCTAAACAACACGAAAACAAAACGGATAAAGATAACAGAAACGAAAACAAAACGCGTAGGCGCAGCCAGGGTTTTCACATTGGTTAATTATTAAGGACACTTTTTGTTTCTGTATCAAAATCAATATAACAAAACAGATTTGACACCCATGAACAATATTATACGTACTACACTACGTATATATATGTAGGTTAATTTAGCATCTGATTATATACACATTTCTGGGTTTATTCCAGGGATTTTTCCTTGGGGGGCCTTGGAGGGCCCCCTCAAAAGTCCGAGGGGCAAGGAATTTTTTTGGGGGGGGGCGAAAATTTTTCGAAAAATATGCTAAAAATGCCGCTATGTTCCTGGCATGTACGTACTGTAAAAGTTGATTTTTATTGCAAAAATAGGCAGATTTAGTGTTAAAAAAGGCAAAAAATGAGTAAAAACCTCGAAATTTTTGAAAATTTGGCCTCCTGAGCGAATTTTTCAGGGCAAAATTTGGTACCAAAAGGGGCACCATTTGGTTTTGGGGGAGGCATGAATTTGGGGGGGAAGGTCGTTTGGGGCCCCCTTTGGTTTTGGGGGAGGCATGCATTTGGGGGGGAAGGTCGTTTATGGGGCCCCCCCACTAGAATAAGCCCAGCATTTAACTTGAGAAGTCCTGGCTTTTTTCTAGGCCAAAATTTCCAGAGGAGAGAAGTCTGGGGAGCGACTCCCAGGTCTGGAGGGGGGCACCGACTTCTGTTTTTCAAAACATGCTTAGAAATTGTTTTTTGCTGTTGAGCTACAAATTGAACAATCTTTAAATTTAAGCTTAAACACGAACAAAATAAGGTGTCCATAGTTTCCCTGGAACTTTGGGTCTGGGGGGGGGTAAATTTTGGAAGGTTGGTGGTCGACCCAAGAAATGTGATGGGGGGCACCCCACCCCCCCACCTCCCCCCCCCCAGAATTCGGACCTCAGAAATTTCGAGAAATGACCAAAAAATGCAAAATTTTCTGTAATTTAGCCCTTTTTTCTTCAAAATAAGGCCTCTTCTTCACGTTTTAGGCGTTTTTGCACCGTTTTAAAGCGATTTTAAGTCAAAATTTTTGAAAATTTTTTCAAAAAATGACCATTTTCGGCCAAATTTAGATAACTTTTTGGGTCCAAAAATCACTGGGGGGGGGTCGGGGGGGGGGGGGAGCGGAAAGTTGGGGGAGGGTATGTCAAAAATTCTGTGGGGGTAACATTGGTCAAAATTTTTGGGGGGATATCCCCCCCCACAAACCCCCCCAAGGAAACTATGGAGGGGTCCCCCTCCACCCCCCAACACCTATGGCCACACCTATGCCAGCCACATTTCCTAAGAATTAGAAATGTAAAAAAATCGGAAAAATTCCTGGAAAATCTGAGAAAGCTATTTATTCTTAGTTTATTCTGATTTTTTTCCGAAATTATTCCGATTTTTTCCAAATTATAAAATATCGGGAAAAAATCGGAAAAATTCCTTGAAAAAACTGAGAAAACTATTTATTCTGAGTTTATTCTGATTTTTTTCCGAAATTATTCCGATTTTTTCCAAATTAGAAAATATCGGAAAAAAATCGGAAAAAAGTCAGGAAAATTTATTCGGATATTTTTCCGATTTTTTCAGGTATCGGGAAAAAATCGGAAAAGTATGGGGAAAAATTTGTAGTCAATACTATTATTCCGGTTTTATTCCGATTTTTTCCAGGAAAAGTTTTTCTGTGGTCCGCCGTAGAAAAATTTTCAGCATTTTCTCCGGGAGACTGCTCCGAAGAAGCGATATATCAGCTGTGTCAGTGCATATCATGCGCATTTGATATTTTGATTTTATGTGAAATCAAGAAACAAGGGTTTTGTAATATGTAATGAAGTGAGCAAGATCCAAGACACGATCTGCTCCAAACTCTAAACTCCTCTTCTTTACACGGAAGGTCAGCACGTCTGTTCGCAATGAAGCAGACTTAAGCACCAGATGTCTGAAAAGTGGTGTTCCAAAATCAGAGATTCTCTGCGGCCAACCTTAGTAGGGGTCTTTGTCAGTGAGTTCGTTTGAGGCTCCTGAGTTGATTTCCAATCGGACGGCAAGAGGGGTCAGCACTTGCTTCCTTGATGATTTCCAATTGAACAGCAAGCGGGGTCAGCACTTGCTTTCTTGATGAGCACTGGATTTGGTTGAGTTCTTCCTCACTGGATCTTCGGTTCTTTCTTGTGGCTAGCAGTTGCACGGTAAACGCACCGTATGAGAAGGCTAACGCGCCTTTGTTTGCTTACAATAAGACTGGACGGTAAACGCACCGTAGTTGAAGGCTAACGCGCCTTTATTGCTTGTAATAAGACTCGGTAACTAACACACTGATTATTTAATGAGAAACACTACAATTACGACTCTTACAATTCTATGCGTTCAAACTAACAGATACTACAATACTAACGACTAGGTTACAATACAGTCAGATACAGTACAAGTTTACTGTACCAGAGTTGCCAGGTATTTTCCCTTCCTAGGTTATTATTAATATTATTCCAATTTGGAATAATATTACAAACTTTGATTACGTTGACGGGACAAGGTCGATACTCTTAACGCCTTTTACACCCTTTCACTCTACCGACTCTTTCTAACTCAATTTCCCTATATGCCTGTGTGTTGCCCTATATGCTCGTGCTTTGTTACTCTTTATACGTCCCCTTACAATAGGACTGTCAAACTAATATCACAATAAACTAAGTTACTAATTATTAACCTAGAGACGGTCCTTGGGTGAGCCCCTGAAAGTCGGTCACCGCTTTCGCTCCGACACTCAGTTCAGGGATGCTATGTGGGATGGAATTTGAGGAACGCGAAACAGTTGGGGGTTTAGGTAGTTCCTTCCTTACCTATCTCTAATTAATGGAAAATAAACACAGTTATACAAAGTTCAAGGATTGGTGCTTCTTCGGTTTCTTCTGCTCTCAAGATACAATGAACTTCTGGCTGCTACCTAAGCTCAAGCCAGAGACAGGGGGGACTTAGCCCCGGAGGCGAGAAGGTTGAACTGAATAAGGTTGTACATTTTTTAGGCAAAGAAGTAATGAGTGATTTTAGATGTCACAGTCCACTTTACAGTTTGCCCAAGTGATATCAAGTGCCGGCGGGATTCGTCTCTGATCTCGACCTTAGTTATGCTCTAAGTCCACAAGGTACCTACAGTGATTCGGCTCCACAAAAGTCTGACTGATAATCCAAATCTGGGATCTCTTCCGGATCCAATAAGCAACCCAATATACTGATTCTGACCAAAGTTCCTGGATTAAGCACTTCCACTGACTGATCCAAGTCTGACTAGCTCACTGGCTCTGATTCCGAACTAGAGACGATCCGCGCACCTGAATCAGATGGGTTAAAACCCATTAGTACAAGGTTATGGTGCGGGAATCGAACCCAGCAACCATTACTCGTTCTTTCGCTTTCCTGACCCAAAATGTGCCTTTTGGGCCCTATTTGAACTCGTGAATTGACGAAATGACACAAAACCATTGGCTATTGCCTTTTTGACAAAATTAACTGTTCTTAGTAATTTCTTGTCACAAAACAGGCCTTCCTGGCCATTTTAGATTACAACTTGTTGATTTTGATTAAACTTGAGGTAATTCTTTGCGCAGACAAAACGATTCGTAATGTTCTCACGTCCGGACCCCAATTAGGTCTTGCTGATTTACAACTGGATGAAACAATTCTTAAAAACATGTAAACTTCGCTATTCGTACCTTATTTGAAAACCTTGCTAGTTTCTATCCTTTCCTTGCACAAACCGGGCCGTCTGGCCCGTCTTAGACTAATACAGACGGATTCTGACAGAAACTCACAGGTTAGCTTGAACAGATTAAATAACCGAACAAAACTTGCATTTCTGGCCTAGTTCTGGCCCAATTTCATTGATTTGCCACGGGAAACAGGCTTGTTTCCCGTGGCCCGCTGCTAATCTTAAACGTATACAAAACTTGATGTTTTTAAATGAATTTCTAATGTTGGAAGATGGTCAGATATTCGTTATTTAATATAATTAACCTAGCTACCGCCTACCTACCTAAGTATATTAAATTACTGAAACCTACGTAATGCTAACTTGTGAATTGGTACTGTTGATTATTTGATGAAACATTCTATGACTAATCAGCTTTCCTACCTATATTGATAAAATAAATTAATATGCTTTGTGGGTGAGTTTTTGCACATAATTAGTTTTAACTGTTTTCTTGCAAAAACTCACTCACTCACTATCTCAGCAGCCATTTTACGCAGTCCCTACTTACCGACCTACCGACCTACCGAACTACGTCTACTTCTAAATCTACCTACCCCTTATCCTAGTGCCCTAACAGGGGACGTGCCGAACCGCTATTCGATCCGGTGCTGGCAACCCCAGCAGCCAGCCGAGTGGCAGTCGCGCGTACTACCACCCTTTCACACGAGCACATAATTGCATTCGTGCAAGACTGGCTTATGAATTAACAAAATTCCGATGAACACGGATTTGAGTAAAAGTTATATATTCTTGTAGAGCGAATCGAGCGTGACCGGAAATCCGACAGACCTGCAGACCTAATAGGGGGTCCCCGTGACCCTAGGCTGCAGAATCTGCCCTAACCGTCAAACAGAACAATATTAAACGAAATTCCACATTGCATTCACTCCGAAACTGACAATTTTACATCAGACATGCGTCTAAGTTTGAACCGAAATAAATCCCCTAATTAGTTGCGATTAGGAGCCAAATTGCTACTCAATTTGGCCCAGTTCCTGCCTAATATCTGAGTAATTTCACATTCATTCTGGCATTTCCAAGACCCTTATCAAACAAAGGGAGTTTACATGGTAGGCCCTCAGTCACACTCACAGTCACACAATTTTGGTTCAGAATTCACACTTAAAAAGGGGCTAAACTTGGAACCTCATAATCCATAAGGTATTTACCCAAGAAGCCAACTACGTAAATTTAGGATTCACATTCACACAATAATGGTCACAATCACGCCAATAGCAACACAAACGACTACACATTATAATACAAATCCTAACACTTTCCTACCTAAATCTACCCAAATCTACCTATTCTTTGTATGCACATTTTGTTGTAGTTTTGGAAATTAACGGGTCTCCGTCTGGAGCCCAGATTTTGTGAGTTTGAACTTTTAACCGAGACTATAAACTTTGAAACTTTGAAAGTTTTGTGGGAAAGCCAAACGAGTAATAATTGCTCGGCAATTATTACTAAACAACAATATTACCAATTCCGCTAAGGACAGCTTAGTTAAATTAACTTTTGGGGAAGCCGGCCATTCCCCTCGAAAAGGCTAAATAATTAGTAATTAAAACGGTTTCTGGGTTTTAATGCCTACTAATTTTAGGTAGCCGACCTACACAAACAACATAACACAACTACAGACAATATTTTTAACATCAGGGGCCTGTTGCATAAAACACTAATAGTAGTCTAATAGTGATTCAATAGTTCAATTGTCAACAGTTCAATAGTAGTTTCTGTTGCATAAAATTCAATACTAATGAACTACAATTGAACTAATAGTTAATAGTGTTTCAATAGTGCTTCAATAGTGGATTTCAACAGAGCTTGTTGCATTAAAACCAACACTACTGAACTATTACTATTGAAATTTCCTTTATTTTCTATGAGTGGGTGCGCACTCATAGTTGAACAATTAGGTCTCAATAGTCGCCAATTTTTCACGTTTTAGGGTGTTTTAAGCAATTTTTTAAGAAACAAATTGTTTGGCTGGAATAAACTTATGTTATGATTGTACCAAATGGATTAAAATCTTAAAAGACTTCAGTTTCGACAATAGAAATGGTCATAATTTAAGCTAATTTGTCAATTTAGATTTTAGTTAGATTTCGTGCAACCAGCCGATTATAAAGTTCTTTGGATTTTTGTCTGCAATGGTTATTGCAAGAATCCATCAAGTCGTTAAACTTTTAAAAATTATGAGCTCCTGCTTCTGCTTGGCTTGAGTGCCTGCAGGTGTTCGATTTCTTTACTGACTCTCGCACATCTTAGTTTGCTGCTTCAGTAGTAGTTTTATTCGTATTGTGTTTCATCCACGCTTCATTGTGGAAACGCTCAAATTGTAGCAAACAGAACGTTCTCTCTGTTCACCGCTATCGCTATGTTGCTTATGTAGGTATGGTTATATGGTTTTGTGTGTATCATATGATATGTGTCGTGGGAAAGTTAACGGCTACAGCTATTAGACTATTGAACTATTGAAATTCAGTAGTGCTCAAGTTCATTAGTATTTTATGCAACAGGAATTTCAGTACTGTTGAATCGAAAATCTAATAGTTCAATAGTTCAATAGTTAATACTATTGAATTTTATGCAACAGGCCCCAGTAGTGCCTAACTGTACGAATATGGCCGGCAATTCCTAATTGCCGGCTGTGGGGAGAATTATTCCCTAGACTTAACTCAATTCAGAACACGAGGTCGTAACCAAGGGACATCCTATCTCAACTCAAGGGTGGGTCCCCACTCAAAATCCCTTCATTACTAAGTAACCCCAAAAATGTGAAAAAGGAAAAAATGTCTGGCCACGAGGGCTCACTGATAGAAAAGTGAAAATGACGTCACTGGCCACGAGGGCTCGCTGATTTTAAGTTAATAATGAGCCGAAAAAAGGCTATATTTTGATTAAAATTAAAGGCCCGAAGGCCGAAAAACAAAAGTAAAAATAGGCCGAAAAAGGGCCTTCTAAAACCTATGAAAGGTGCGTTCTCTGTGTGAATCTGGCCGAGCATAATGCGCTCATATGGCCCTAGATCGTGCGTGTATTGCTTCGTGTAGACTCAGATCCTCTCCTCTGACCTGTGCGGGCCAGAGGAGGTCCTAACTCGTGTTCCTAAGGGGGGTCTAAATGCGTTGGGGATTCTCCGGCCAAAACGCTGGCACACCAGGAGAACGCATTGAAAGAGAGGGGGGATACACGGCCGCTCTCGGCCGGAGCTGAAGCAATACTGACTGGAAATTTTGAATTTCCAGCCAGCCGACCTCACGCCTGTTGGCGGTCTCTTTGAGGCGAACGGGATTTCCAGACTCTTCTGGACTCCCCTTTGTGGGCGCAGACCCGACGTGGGCTGTTTGCACGCCTGGCCCACCGGAATAGAGATTTATGGGGGGTCTAGAATTATGACCCCTTTGTGTGACAATTTTCCAGAGCTGAATCTCCAGAAATTTTCCAGACTTTTTGGTTAACACATAAAGGTAACCAAAGGGGAAAGTTTCTGATAAAAATATAAATTTTCTTGAAATAAAAAATGAAATAATGGACACTAAAGGCCTCTCGGGGCCCAATAGGAAAAAGTAATTATTAAGTGTTAATATTACTGTATACTTTTGTAAAATTTATGTTTTGTATTTTTCAGGCGCTCCCTTATTCACTGGCCCCTTTCTCTTCCTTTTAGTGACAATTTTTCGGCCAGGAAAAGGGAGGCCGCCTTGTTAATCCCCGCGACAATTGCTCTCCCTCACTAGAGCTGGAAGTTCCTACCGTAAGGAACGGGAGGGCAATTGTTACGCAAAAACAGTGCATACAAAGAGCTACTTAATTTTTTAACTAATAAAAATTACATATTAATAATCAACGTACGTAACTACCTAAGACCACTTATTTTCATTTTATTCTAACAATTTGGGAGAGGGTTACGCCCCCTCCGAACCTATTGTCACTTATGAAGTACACACTAAGGCTTCCTCTGCGAGGCAAATCTTCGCTGGGAGAGGGCCAACAGAAGCCCAGAATGGATAGGGAGCATGAATGAAAGAATGAATGGGCGTAACAACAAGTGTTTGTTACGCCCACTTAAGGAGTTTACGTAAGGTTAAAATTAAAGAATTAAATTTTAAAGTTGCAAAACTATTTTAACCCATATCTTTCGCAATATTGGGAGTTAAAAGACCGGGTTTGGATTTTTGGAACCAGGAAGAAATTGCCTTTCAGATAAACCTAAGTTATATTTTCACTAAAAATCTTCAAAATTCATTAATCATGGCCTAATTACTACTAATTAGGCCTAACTAGCACATATTAGTGCTCTTGAACCTTATTTCATACACCTAGCTACGAATAATTAAGTTTTAGTGACCCATCTTCCAACGTATGACTGTATATGTCATGTGTAACTGCAATTTCTGTAATAATTCACTACCTTTTGGGTGATACCTTTGATAAACTTTCCTTTTTGCTAGTACCAGTTTACTTTAAATGAAATTTTGAACCATTTTTCAAGCAATAGGAGGCCTGTTAAGGCCTGGGGGAAGAGTAACGACTCCTCCGTTAGTTGATCAGAGGCTATAGTTGGGGCCTATTACTGACCCTGGAGTGGTAACGACCTCTCCGTTAATTGTTGGCCTTGATCAATCCTTATTAGCTCATATTACGCTAGGTTCCTATCCTATTCTGGCGCCACCTAAGCAGATTATAACGCTAGTTTTAACCTTATTTCTTGCACCTATTTTCTACTGAGTTCCTATTCTCTTCTTGCGCTGTTCATTCGTGTTCTAACACTATTACAAACCTAGTTTCTTAACCACGCTAGAACCTATGTCCCGATTAGTAAGAGTTTTGTGATTTGAACCGGCTGGCAACTCTGATACTCACAAGATCAACAAATAATTACAAAGATTGCTTGGACGTTCACACACTACATTCTAGGTTCCGAATAACCGATTCCAAAAGCAACAAACAATAACAATTCCAATTCCGATCGCAATTCATGGTTTTATGAGTTTTCTTAACTTTTAGCTTTTAATTCATCCGTAACATTACAAATAACTGCATTTTCAAGAAATAGTAAACAAACACATTAAAATCAAAAAGCAGAGTCTTGTTAAAAGATTTTTGCTTTTTGAAAAGATGCAAAAATTCAAACAACGCACAAAAATCAAGCTGTGCCCTGATTGGATGGCGGCGCTTTTGAAGTTTTTATGTACTTTGCTCTGATTGGCTGATGCTTAAAGGCTGAATTCCCGCCTTAGCAACTAAAGAATTGTTCTTTAATAGTTCTAGTTTAGCTGTCGATGCGTATTATAAGCTGATAATTTGTCCTAAAATGGATTGGCTTGATGCGAACTATGTGCGAAATCTCGTAGAAACTACCAAATTTTCATTGAACGAATTATCTTCTCACCTGAGAACAGTTTATCCTGAAGAAACTGGTCTCTCTGAATGCAATCTGTCGAGATTTTGCAAGAAGCACTCCATCCAGTGCCAGAGGTACAGTGATACTTTGACAGATGAGCAGTTGGATACTGAAGTTGCAACTTCAGTGATGGAAGTAAGTGCTTCAATTTATGTCTGCAAATCTTGCTTCTATTTTGCAACTTACAGTTTTTATGATTGAATTGACATTTTCATTGTGTATGACTAAATTTGCAAGCAGGGTATGTAATGGACTTTTCGGTAAACCCATTTTTCATGGTGCTAAGGTGCTTGAAGCAGAAAACATTTAGTTTGTTTAGATATTACAGTTAACGTTTCTTGTGAAATGTTTGTTTCTATTTTTAAGGTTGGAGGTAGTTATGGGCGGCGTATGATGACTGCCCATTTGAAATCAAAAGGAGTCAATGCAGCTGATCTGCGAGTGGGTCAAAGCTTCTGACAGAGAGTTCATCCTGTCAACCATCAGAACCGCCAAGCCGGAACTGAGAAAAGTCTGAATCCTACTCCTTGCTACGCTCCGCATTTTGGATACAACCTTCATATGGATCAAAACGAGAAGGTAAGTTTTAATTGTCATTGCTGGTCTTATAAACTACAGTTATTTCACACCGATTTGAAAGTATTTGGAATTGTTTTTAGCAGATATTCAAAGTTAAGCTTTGCAGTAGAAGTCACTGCCCAACCATTCATGTGTTTTTGGTAAATGGGTACAGATCTCACCCCCGAAGATGGATTACTTACCTCAAATAGTATTCTGAACAAAGTGTAAGTGAAATAATTTGAAAATCCGGCTGCCCGCCAAGCTCCCCAACAAAATTGTAGTTAAATCCGAGCTTAACTCCTGTCGGATCACTACTATTTTGTTTTTGATACGTTGCAAGCTAAACTTCCTATTTATTTTAGTTGGTGGACTTTGGTATTGTCTTTGTAATGGCAATCGATGGTTGCTCAGCATACATCACTGCTGCATCTGCTATGCCAAGGAAAAACAATTTGCTAATATACGAGAATGTTTTCAGGTAAAAATGTTTTAATCGATTTAATGATCCAGACAGTGAATGAATCAGTTAATTCACCTTCTTAAGTTCCTATAATTTAAATAAAGGTTTTTGTCTGCGGATGTCTCCGTTTTGATCTGTCTCCTTGATTTGGGTGCTCAAGTAGATATAGTAGGTATTTAATTTATTGCTGATCAAACAGTGTTGCCAAGGAGTCTACATAGTTACGTCTGTGAAGCCAAGATGCTAAGAAAGGGTTTAAGCATTGTGTTATCTATCTGCCTTAACTTTAGAGTTACCGTCGAAAACTTTGGTTTATGGGAATCACTGATCGTAGATCATGGCAAAGAATTTCACTTGACCTTATTCATTCAACATTTTCTACGGCAAAACTCGTCAAGTCAAAGACCACCGTACCGCCAAGTTCCTTCGACAGTCGTAAGTCGTCCTGTTAAAGCCCTTGAGCTGAACATGTAACAAAACGGAGTAGGTAGCTTAACTTATAATCCCTTATAACTTATAATATAATAATTATAACTTATAATGAGCATTTTTGGATAGTCATGCAGCAAGCGATTGTACACTACTGCAGTGAACTGCATAGATATTTGTGTGGTGATTTTATTTCAGAATAATCGGATTGAAAGACTTTGGGTTGAAGTAAATCAAAGAGTTGGCTTTCCTATTAAAGCGTGCCTTATAGACCTGGAACAGCAGGAACTAATTACCAGAAACAACCAAGTTCATCTTCATGCGATGAGTCAGGTTGGAATCAAGGTGGCTGCTCATGGCTTGAATACCATGGTGCAATCCTGGAACGGTCACAACATTCAAGGTAAGAATTGATTCCGTAATATCGGACCACAGTATTTCTAGTCTAAATTATATGTTAAATTCAAACCCAGGGTTCTGTCCTGTAATAATGCCCGATTAACTACTCAGACAGCTGAAATGCCCTTTAAGGTGGTAGTACCACTACCGGGGCGGATTTTGCAAAGATACTGTGAACTAAAAACTTAATGAATACTAAAAACTTAATGAATATCTTATTTCGCATCAAATGAGCTAGGCTCAAATTTACGCTGAAAATCCCGCTAGTGGTACTACTATCTCAAACAATGACGTAGTCGTAAGTTTCAGGGTATTCTTTGTGTTAGGGAAAGGTAGACCACTGGAATATCTGCCTACAAGCCAAACCATGCCAATATCTGATTTGCCATCACCTGAATATGCAAAACAACTGTATGAAGACTCTGACGGCAGAAGCCTGACTGAAGACTACACCGTTGGCTCCGATCCACTTTCTGGCGATCCACAACGTCAAATTTCCAGAGATGCAAAATTTGATAGCGATCTCAAAAATCAAATTGGAGACATTTCTATGATCTTTGGTGCCACCGTCAACCATAATTTTAAACCTTTCCAGGACTCTGTAAAGTTGTATTTAGCAGTCACTGAAGAATTTTGGCAATAAAGCAGATGGTTCGCCTTATTTCCAACCTACTACATATATTGCATTAAATCGCCAGTGTTGGCAAGAGCTCATAACTTTCCTAATATTATTCTGTACTTCTTTTACTTCAAACAAACACCAGGCAGTTTACCATCACATCAAAAGTAATTCGACAGAACAAACAGCTTATATAAAAAAATCAACAAACTATGCATCACCAGAATGTCAAACAAACAACGCTTGTGTATACAAAAAAGGTAGCACATAAAACGTTTCTCAAACAACAAACAATACATGAAACTGTTCAGTAAAAAGTCAGGACTATGAGCATAGTAGAATGGAGATCAGTGATACTAAAACAAATCCAGCTTTCGAAATGCACGGAGCAAATCTTCAGTACCATTGATTTGAATACCGTTGCCTACCCAGTGCGATCGGCAAAGTGGACAGGAGTCTTCCAAATTTTCCTCTTGGAATCTTTTCAAGCATCTGGTATCTTGCTAAACAAATGTCACACCGTAGTCAATGTCGTCTTCCGAATTCAGTTCCTCCAAAGCTTGACGACGCAACTCAACATCTCAACATGGTTCGTAAAGTTTCCACCTTTGGCCCGGCTGGGCCTGACTGAACTTGTAGCTAGACGAAACATTCCTAAGAAATGTACTAAAAATGCGCTGTTTGCAACCTATACTCGGACCTAGCTTGCTTTTGTCCTTTCTTTGCACAGACCGGCCTTCTAGGGCCATTTTGGTATGAAATGAACTGACTCTGACTGAACTTTGTGTAATCTCCAGAGTAAACAAGAATACTGGCCAATATTAACGTTTCTCGACCTGTGTCCGGCCTGATTTTGTTGATTCGTCACGGGAAATGGTCTCATTTCCCGTGACCAATTAGTTGGGTCAAATGTATACGAAACTGGACATTTGTTGTAAATTTCTGATATTGGAAGATGGTCAATTGCTAAATACTTATAATGATTGCCTTAATTGATGCCTACCTACTTACTTATGCTAACTAGCTAAAGCCTACGTAATATTGAGGTTAACTTAAAACTACCTGGTGATTTAATGTGAAATCCCTATTAATTATTTATTTGTAGGTTTGGGACTAACTGACTTAAATTAAAACTAACTGGCTGACTTTGAGTGAGTTTTCGCATGTAATTAATTTTAGTCAGTTTAAACAAAAATACAAAAACTCACTCACTCACTGTCTCAGCAGCCATTCTACGCAGTCCCTACTTACCGACCTACCGACCTACCGAACTACTTCTACTTCTAAATCTACCTCCCACCTATCCTAGTGCCCTAACAGGGGACGTACCGAACCGCTATTCGATCCGGCGCTGGCAACCCCAGCAGCCAGCCGAGTGGAAGTCGCACGTACAACCACCCTTTCACACGAGCACATGTCAGTACTCGTGCAAAATCAGTATATAAATTAGCAAAACTTTGATGAACACGAATTGGAATAAAAGTTATATATTCTTGTAGAGCTTGAAAAACTGGACATTTGTTACGCTTACAGTACCAAAAAATATTCAGTAGTTAGTGAGAAAAACTTAATTGAAATTAGTTAATACCTGCGCAGATTTCGTTCTGCGCAGGCTTAACACTCCAGTGTTAACGTTAACTTGCTTGTGTTAATTAGTTAATGAAGAATAATTGGGTTAAAAGTTATATCATTTTGTAGAGTTTAAAGAGCTGAACATTTTCCTTTTTGAAACAGCTCAAACCGTCCAGGTGTTAACGAGAAAATTACGGTTAAAGTTTACCTTCACATATGCGTAATTTGTGCATGTAATGTACTAGCTTAACTGCACACGTGCTGGGTTGCCAAATTGCTTTCCTATATAAGCTAGCTTGAACTTGTTCTAACCGTAACCCGTGTAGCTCAATGGATGACTACTGGACTGCTAATCCAGAGGACCTGAGTTCGAATCTCAGCACGGGTCTACTTCTTTTCCTTTAGTTTGGCTCATCTTTTGGCCTTTGACGTTGGAGGTTAAAACTGCCATAGGGTAAGCGATTACAGTTGCGACCGTGCGCACATGATAATTTTTAAACAAGACAATTAATACACCTGTCCTAACTAGACCTAGCTATACTGATCAATCATTTCCCAGTTATTATGAGCTCCCGCTAATTAATACAACAAAACTGCAAACATTTTCTTAGCTAGAACCAAATAGACTACTAGTCCGCTAATCGGATGTCTGACACACACAATGCTACGCTTTGGTTATTTTTATATTAATTTAAACATCCCTTTGTTATAGTCTTGATTCGGCTGCCTCGGGATTCCATAAATGCGGCTCATCCGCCACCTAATCGCAGGGCAACCTACACGGATGACCGGAAATCCAACAGATTTGGCAGACCTAATTCGGGGTCCCCGTGACCCTAGGCTGCAAAACCTACTTTAATCGCCGAATATACCAGCATTTTCCATGTAGATTCACACGCCTTTCACTCCAAAATTAACGTGTTCACAGCAGTTATACAGCCAACCAATAATTATTGTTTTGGGCCCAAATTGCTACTCAATTTGGCCCCATTTTTCCTGCCTAATATCTGAACATTTTACTCATTCATTCCGGCAGTCCCAATAACCTTATCAGACAAAGGGGGTTTACATGGTATGCTCTCATTCACACTCGCAACTACACAATTTTGGTTCATAACTCACACTCTACAAAAACGGGCTAACCTTGGAACCTCGCACTCCATGAGGGGTTTACCCAAGGAGCCGCTTACGTAAATTTGGGGGATCTCATTCACACCACGATATACAATAATGTTTACACATACGATTATGCCAACATGATAAGGCCTAACTACTCCTTAACATTACCTACCTACTTATTGTATGCACATTTTTGCCCTAATTCTGAAGTGAATTTGATTTACATCTTCCTGGATTTTACCTTAAAATTTGTAACTTTGTGAACTTTGATAAAAGAAAACTTTGTTGGAATTTTAAAACTTTGGACAAGGAAAGCCGAACGAGTAATAATTGCTTAGGCAATTATTACGAAAAACAACAACAAACAAATTCCGCTAAGGACAGCTTCATTTTATTAAGTTAACTTTGGGGAAGCCGGCCATTCCCCCTGAACAGCTAGATAATTAATAGTTGAAACGATTCAGATTTTTTAGTTCCTGACACTTTTGGTTGCCGACCTACACAAGACAACAATTCACAATTATAGACAATATTGTTAGCTTCAGTAGCGCCTATTTTTGCGATTACGGTCGGCAATTCCTAATTGCCGGCTGTAGGGAGAATTAATCCCTAAACTTAACTCAGCTCTGATTTGAGGTCGTAACCAAGGGACCTCCTATCTCAACTCAGAATCCCAATTCTTCTACAAAACCCCGCGAGATAGGAAAAAGGCAAAAATTGGGCATAAAGCCCCTACTAAGAATTAAGGCCAACTAGGCCGTGGCTTGGTTGAAATGTACTGATTAAATTGTGGCCCAAGGCCGAATAAAAAAGGGGAAAAATAGGCCAAAGGCCTTCTCAAAAGTCCCTAGAAAATGCGTTCCTGGTGTGTGCTTCTGGCCGAGCATAATACGCTCATGTGGCCTTCAACGTGTGGTGTTTGCTGTGTTGGCTCAGATCGTCTCCTCTGACCAGTCGGGTCAGAGGAGGGCCCTAACTCGTGTCCTAGAAGGGCAAAGTGTGTCTTTTATTCCCGGCCAAAACGCTGGCACAACGGGAAGACACACAGATAGTGGGGGGGGAACCGACCGCTCTCGGCCGTACCTCAAGCAAACACTGACTGGAAGTTTAAAATTTCCAGTGAGCTGACAGCAGACTGACAGCTCACTGGCGTTTGCTTTTTCGTCGAATTTCCTTTGATTTCTGGTGGAGCTTCCAGAAATTTCTGGAAGCTCCCTATGTTAAAGCGTGTGCCAGACATGGGCTGGCGAGGCGGCTGGTCCGTTGGAGGGGAGATTAACGAGGGAAAGAAATTATGACCCTCCAACTGACCCCTTTTTAATGGATTTCCCAAGCTGAATTTTGGGAAACTTTGCAGACTTTTTGGTTAACACGTAAAGGTAACCAAAGGGGAAATTCTGGACTAAAAATTCAATTTTCATGAAATAAAAAACGAAATAGTACGAAATGACGGCCTCTCGGGGCCCATTATGAAAAACAGAATATTAACTACTAGTTTGGCCGATTTATTTAATAAATTTTAGTTTTATTATTTTTATCGGCTCCCTTGTCTCCAAGCCCCTTTCTTTCCTTTTGGGCGTGACCTTTCGGCCGTAGACAAGGGAAGCCGCTCGTTAATCCTGGCAACAATTGCTCTCCCTCACTGGAACTCTCTGTTCCCCACAAACTAGTTAGGAGGGCAATTGTTGCCTAAAAAATGTGCATACGACGATCTACGTAATTTTACACGAGATGAAAACTAAATATTATTATTCTACGTATCTAACTACCTAAGACAACTAATTTTTGTTTCATTTTAATTATTTGGGAGGGAGTTAAGCCCCCTCCGAACCTATTTTCACACCTAAGGTGTGTACTAAGTCTTCTCTGCAAGGCAAGTCTTTGCTGGGTGAGGGCCAACAGAAACCCAAGAATGAAGGGGAAAATGAATGAACGTAACAACACGTGGTTTTTACGCCTTCTTACAAAGTTCACGTAAGGCCAATGTTAAATAATTAAAATGTAATCCTTCAAAACTTCTTTGGCCTGTATCTTTCGCGCAATTGGGAGTTAAAGGACCGGGTTTGGAGTTTTGGAATCAGAAAAGAATTGCCTTTCAGATGAGCCCAACTTGTATTTTAGCCAAAAAATTGCACAAATTGACTAACTGTCACCTAACTGAAGTAAATTATGCCTAACTAACACTTGGGAACACTAATTAACATTACCTTATGCTAATAATGGAGGAATTATTACCTTATTTTGACCCATCTTCCAATATTTGCACTTATTGCCTGCGTAAAACGTTTTAAACTCGAAAACTCTTGTTGAATTACTGGTTATTTGACAGTCTCTTTCCATGTATTCGTTTTCCTTGATAATTATGAACCGTTTTAATCATATTTTAACTAACTTCTTTACAATGAGAGGCCTTATTCGTGGCCCGGGAAGAGTAACGACTCCTCCATTGTACAACAAAAGCAATGTTAGGGCCTATTACTGACCCGGGAAGGGTAGCGACCCCTCCATTATTAATTGGTGACCTACCGGAACCTCATTAAGCTACATTCCACAGAAGTTCTATTCCGTGTTGCGTCATTTGCGTGATAGTAGTGCTACTTCTAACCTTATTCTTCCTATCTACACTAGAACCTATGTCCCTAATGATGAATTTCTGGGGGGTTTTACACTGCCTGGCAACTCTGGTAATTACATGACAATCATTTTTATACAGTGCTTGGACGTTTCATAGTTCACATTAAGATTTCACAGGCACATCACGCATAATCCGTGCATTGGACAATTAAATCAATTAAATCAAGAATCACAATCTACGACCAGCTGAGCTTTTCTCTCTCATTTTCAAGTTTTATTTAGCTTTTTCCATTACAAATATTATTAATACGTTGGGTGGAATCATGTTTTTACAGTAATCAATGATTACCAAATCTAATACCAAAGGTTAGAATTTGTAAATAATCGCTAGAAATGCCAGTTTTTGATACTACAAAATCGCAGTCCTGTGCTGTCTAGAATTTGATTATGTAATTATGAGAGTGGGCCAAGTTTGAATTTTGCAGTCAGTAACTAGTAATAAGTAATTTTCATTCAATAAGTATATATAATGTAAATGCAGGTAACGATGAAACAGCAAACTATGCAGACAAGTTGTAACTTGTAAGACGAATATTATATAAAACTGTATGCTGCTGTCACAGGTATGTCCTCTTTGTTGGAGATATGTAGTTGACTATGTCATCAACCTAAAGGAAAAACATCCAATTTTCCTACTTATCTGGTTGTCCTGCTTAAAACAATAAAGAAGAAAGACGGAAACGGTGGTATAGCCAGACCGTCACCCGAATCGCCATGGTTAGCCAAGGCAAGTCACATGAAACAAACCCTGCGATAATTGACGATAAATATACTGACTCGAAAAGTGAATCTCCAACAAAACTCTAAATGAATAAAACCATAAAATTATCAGAATAAAACGCAAATCAGAAGAGTCATACCGAACCTAGCTATGTACATAGCTTTTAGTAAGTACATACCTAGGTGACAACAATCTCATTCATACTGTTAAGTGTTCTCATAAGCGGACCATAAGACTGATTTTAGTTTTCGGTGGGCGTCATCAGTAACATGCTGGAATACTAGTTGCAGTTTTAGATTATTTTATATTACTCCCAAGCAAATAGTATAACGTTTCTGTACTGTGTTCTCATAGTAGTATAGTGTGCACGTTTCGACCCCCGCTCCCAGGAGTCAAAAGTTGGAGTAAATTTTCCGTTCCCTTTCTTAGGTTATAGTTACAAGTTTGTCTTCGTTGTTTTGTTTTACCACCCTTTCTATGATTCTATATTCCTTACTCGTCGAGGTTCTTGGGTTTTCCAAGCTTCTAACTCCAAGGGTTTATATAATTTTGGTGCAGCATCATCCAATCAGGTTTCATAAAATTTACATGAAGTGTTCCATTTGACCCCCTCTAACTTTCCCACCTCTCATCCGATTTTGGTGAACTAAAATGTAGTGAACTTCACTTACTCCGGCCTGCACTACAAATCCAAATACACTTCCCTACCTGCACTGTAAATTCAAATAGCCTTTCATAATGTCAACTCATCATGTTCCGAATATTGTTAAACCGTCCCTCTGAGTTCTTCCCCCGGGGCTTGGGACCCAGCGTCGGCCCATTACCTACCTACTTACGTATCTAACCTACCTAACCTAATCTATATACAATACCCATGTACAGTAAGTAACCATTTAATCTAATCCACATTTCACCTAGTCATGCAATATTTTTGTATTTTTTAATAATTTATGACTTAGCTTTGATCTACATTTTGTTTATTTGTTTGTTCATTTTTTGTTCGAATCATGTTCATTTTATTCACTCCACTATATTACCGACCATTTTAATTGATTTTTGATGAGTTTGTACTAACTAAACTTACATAATCGTCAACTTCAAGGGTTTATATACTCTTGGTGCAGCATCCGGCAATCAGGTTTCATAAATATTCTAAAAGGTGATTTTCAACGGTCCATAACTTTCTCATCTCTGATCCGATTTCAATGAAACAGATACCGTTCGCTTTCTCTCCTCGAGCTCTAGAAGCCTAGACCCAACACACTTTTCAGCTAAATAAGGATTTTTATAATTTTTGGTGCAGCAGCAACAAATCAGGTTTCATAAAATTTTCATAAGGAGTAATATTTGACCGCCTATGGCTTTCTAACCTCTTATTCGATTCTTGTTAAATAACTATTTGCTTAGCTACCTAACTTCTCTACCTGCCTACGCTATTTGAAATATCCATCTACCTAAACCCAGTCTTAATTCGATCTGTTTATGCGTTTCTACGTATTTTTTATGTGTTTTATATTGTTTATATTATATGTTAATATGTTTTATGTTTGTGTATTCTATATTTTATGCGCACATTTTCAATCACATATACAATTAGCCCTGAAGAGGACTGTTGGGATAAGGGGAGCAGAGATGGAGGCGAAGTTTGGTTCTCAGGGCTTGAGCAAGGCTGTCGATAAGTGGAATTTGTTTCTGGTCAACCATCCAAAGGTCTATCAAATCGGGTCCTTGTAAAACTCCCAAAAATGGTAATCCAAAAGTTCCTTTAAATTTAAAAGTAGCCGATCTTCCATCCTAGATAGCTGTTTCCGGGGTGAAGTAACTTGGCGCACTGTAGTCCCAAATTTCCACCTCATTACCTTGAACACTGAACCAACACCACCAATACATGTTTTCAAAAAAGCTTTTAAAACCGACCGCTCACGACAAAAGAACAAGTCAAACTGACACTTCCCCAGAAATTTCACCGTTTATACAGACTTTTGAGTTATCTAGTAGTTGGTGGCTTATAACTTACATTTACCGTTTGTACAAATTGGTATTATTAACTGTTTAATCTTTCTTAACTTTTCATTCAACCCACCAAAGTTCTCTTTTACACCAATCTTAATCCGAGCATACTTTTTAATATTTTACAGAATTTTGTCTTAACTTTCCATGCCGGGCCTTAACTTACCGACAGTCGTACCTTTGTACTCTGAGTCACTCCAAACCTACTCCGAGCCAACACCGAGCATACACTGAGCCTACTCCCCATGAACTAGTAATTTTCTACTTATTCTTCCTCTCCCTGTTCATCAAATTGGTCCACCGTCTTTTCAGGTAGTACCACCGTGCTTAAATTAGAGTTCTTTTCTATGGCACGTCTGAGGGCTTCTTCAGTGGAATGCTTTGCCTCATACTCTATTTGTTTGGTCAGAATTTCATCATCGTTATTGGATCATCGAGGAACCCCTTACAATGTTGGATGTGAAAGTAGATTTTTCTATTTAGTTCAGCTCGGATCCTAGGTCGGACTTCATTGTAAGCCCCAATTTCAGCCTCAGCATGATCATGGCCGTCTGCAACGTATTCATTTGCTAACCTAGTTATTCTACCTTCGAACCTCTTTTCAGACTCTTCATCCCAAAACTTACCAATGTCAGTTGGTTCATAGATCTCTCCACAACTCGAGTCACTACTGTCTGAACATTCGGTACTTGTCTCTGATTCGGACTCATCATACTCTGGTTGGGCACTGTGAAAGTTTTGAACATGACGTTGTAGGTTGAACGCCCTGGTGAACGTCTGACCACAAGTGCCACATAAATAATCGTCAATAAAAGCATGATAGACAAAGTATATAAAAGCACCAAGCGAAATCAATAAAAGCACAGACAACAAGGACAAAGCGACATCCAGTCTATAAAGCGTATATTGAAACTCAAGCAGAACAAATATGTCTAGTTGTGAATATTACAAACCATACCAGTGTGGCACTTGTGACTTGTGGTCAGACGTTCACCAGGGCGTTCAACCTACAACGTCATGTTCAAAACCTTTACAGTGCCCAACCAGAGTATAATGAGTCCGAATCAGAGACAAGTACCGAATGTTCAGACAGTAGTGACTCGAGTTGTGGAGGGATCTATGAACCAACTGACATTGGTAAGCTTTGGGATGAGCTTGTCAGAGAGTCTGAAGAGAGGTTTGAAGGTGGAATAACTAGGTTAGCAAATGAATACGTTGCAGACGGCCATGATGATGCTGAGGCTGAAATTGAGGCTTACAATGAAGTCCGACCTAGGATCCGAGCTGAACTAAATAGAAAAATCTACTTTCACATCCAACGTTGTAAGGGGTTCCTCGATGATCCAATAATTGATGAAATTCTGACCAAACAAATAGAGTATGAGGCAAAGTATTCCTCTGAAGAAGCCCTCAGACGTGCCATAGAAAAGAACTCTAATTTGAGCACGGTGGTACTACCTGAAAAGACGGTGGACCAATTTGATGAACAGGGAGAGGAAGAATAAGTAGAAAATTACTAGTTAATGGGGAGTAGGCTCAGTGTATGCTCGGTGTTGGCTCGGAGTAGGTTTGGAGTGACTCAGAGTACAAAGGTACTACTGTCGGTAAGTTAAGGCCCGGCAAGGAAAGTTAAGACAAAATTCTGTAAAATATTAAAAAAGTATGCTCGGAGTAAGATTGGTGTAAAGGTGAACTTTGGTGGGTTGAATGAAAAGTTAAGGAAGATTAAACACTTAATAATACCAATTTGTACAAACGGTAAATGTAAGTTATAAGCCACCAACTACTAGCTAACTCAAAAGTCTATATAAACGGTGAAATTTCTGGGGAAGTGTCAGTTTGACTTGTTCTTTTGTCGTGAGCGGTCGGTTTTAAAAGCTTTCTTGAAAACATGTATTGGTGGTGTTGGTTCAGTGTTCAAAGTAATGAGGTGGAAATTTGGGACTACAGTGCACCAAGTTACTTCACCCCGGAAACTGCTATCTAGAATCGGCTACTTTTAAATTTAAAGGAACTTTTGGATTACCATTTTTGGGAGTTTTACAAGGACCCGATTTGATAGACCTTTGGATGGTTGACCAGAAACAAATTCCACTTATCGACAGCCTTGCTCAAGCCCTGAGAACCAAACTTCGCCTCCATCTCTGCTCCCCTTATCCCAACAGTCCTCTTCAGGGCTAATTGCATATCTGATTGAAAATGTGTGCATAAAATGTAGAATACACAAACATAAAACATATAAACATATAATATAAACTATATAAAACACATAAAAAATACATAGAAACACATAAACATATCGAATTAAGACTGGGTTTAGGTAGATGGATAGGTCAAATAGCGTAGGCAGGTAGAGAAGTTAGGTAGCTAAGCAAATAAGTTATTTAACAAGAATCGAATAAGAGGTTAGAAAGCCATATGCGGTCAAAGATTACTCTTCATGAAAATTTTATGAAACCTGATTTGTTGATGCTGCACCAAAAATTATAAAATCCTTATTTAGCTGAAAAGTGTGTTGGGTCTAGGCTTCTAGAGCTCGAGTAGAGGAATCGAACGGTATCTGTTTCATTGAAATCGGATCAGGGATGAGAAAGTTATGGACCGTTGAAAATCACCTTATAAAATATTTATGAAACCTGATTGCCTGATGCTGCACCAAGAGTATATAAACCCTTTAGTTGACAATTATGTCAGAAGTTTAGTTAGTACAAATTCATCAAGAATCAAGTAAAATGGTCGGAGTAGAGTTGAATAAAATGAATATGATTTGAACAAAAAAATTAACAAAATATAGATCAAAACTAAGTCATAAATTATTAAAAAAAGACTAAAATATTGAGTGCACCGGACTAGGATAGATTAGGTTAGGTAGGTAGGTTAGGTTAGATTAGACTAGGTATTGTATATAGATTAGGTTGATAGGTTAGGTAGCTTAGCTGGGTAAGAGTCCGGTAATGGGCCAACGCCGGGTCCCAAGCCCCGGAGGAAGAACACAGAGGGACGGAGTGGAAATAGGACAGCTATACTATAGAGAAGGGAACTTGGGTTGTCAAACAAAGTTGGATATTCACTCTTAGAAATACTTTAGTAGTTTCTACTGGAACAACTCCAGTAGCTCAAAAATACTAACGACTTTAGTAGATTTGACTGGATGGTGGAGTAATAAGTACTGGAGGTAGCCCAGTAATAAGTACTGGAAATTTTTCTCCAGTAGTTTCTACTAAGTATTTTAGTAGCATTTACTGGATTTGGGTTGTTCAACTTACTGGATTTTCCAGTAATTTGTACTGGATCCAGTATTGAATTGCACCAAACTCCTACAATCTGTTGAAACACAAAAATACTGGATTTCCAGTAGTTTTTACTACTTTTCCCAATATATACTATCTACTGGACTCCTGAAATACCCCGAGCACCAAAAATACTGGATTTTCCAGTAATTCCTACTGGTTTCTCCAGTAATATCTACTGGACTCCTGAAATACCCCGAGCACCAAAAATACTGGATTTTCCAGTAATTTCTACTGGTTTCTCCAGTAATATCTACTGGATTTCAAAAATACCCCGAGCACCAAAAATACAGGATTATCCAGTATTTTTTCTGATTTTGGCAGTAATATCTCCCGGACTCCTAAAATACCAAAAATATATACCGGAGTCTTAAAATGTACCGAAACACAAAAGTAGTGGTTTTCCCAGTAACTGATTGATACTGGTAATATGTACTGGACTTGTAAAACACTCTGAACACGAAATGAAATATTGGCTGTTCCAATGGGGTTTACAACAGACTAAATTTTACTTGCCTACTTATGCAATCTGACAGCAAGAAATGCTGGATTCAATTAATAATTTTTATTTCCAAAAGAAATTGGCAACATTTCTATGAATTGTAAGGTGGTGAATCCTTTTGGAGTCATCAACTTTGAACCATTATTACTCATTTATTACTTGGAGTTAAGAATTCATTTCTATCAAAACGTAGCTTAATATTTTTCTTTTAGGAAAACAATGAAACTAAGTTTGGCTTTTGCAAAGTTTGAGAAGGCTTGCGTCGCTTAACAAGTATATAATGCACTATTTGATTTCTGCAAAAATGACAGCTTCCGGAGGGCAAAATAGGAAGACTGTCTCTATCTCACGATAGCGCAAAGCAAGAAAATCGCTTCAAACGCAACAAGTTACCCCTTAAAAGGGGAATAATACCGCCGTAGAGTTTGGAATTTATGTGTTCAAAGTTTTGTTTGTTTTCATCATACTGTTCTAGTGTACGGTGACGTTAGCTTTTGACTAGTTTCAACTCCCCGACATTTACCGTTTCTGAGACAAAAGAATGGGAGTATTTTATTGCCATTTGCCACTGCCAATTGTGAAACTAAAATTATATCGAAGAAGGATTCGATCTGTGTCCGGAACAGTGGCAAGCGGACACCCTAGCCACTACACTACTCTGACTATACCCATTTTATCGAGTAAACTGCGAGAGAGAAAGTTATCATTTATCTATATATGTTTATTTTAAACAATTTATTTTATCTAAATTCTGAAGCAAAGCAAACACTAATGAAATAAATGCAGTGCAAGCGCAAAATCAGTCTTTGCACACGAAAATTGTAACATCAGTTTTAGCGATTTAGTGATCTGTTAAACCTCTGCAAACGCAACAAGCAGAAGTTGTGTGCAAAAGTGTTGTTGAAAGGTCTGGAGCTGAACTTTTTGAAAAGTTGTGTGCCGGCTACGCAGAAAAGCTTTTACTCAATGAGTTGGTTGTCAGTGTTGATTGGTTTAGAGCTGATAGAAGTAATGTTTGCAGTATCATTTTTATTTTTTCACTGAACCGAACGTCGTGATACATACGATGCTTGGTAGTTCCTCTGGCATCAAAACGCTTAGTACCTGTACCATGGTACGTTAATTCAACTGAATGGCAATACCAGTGCAGTGCGCAAGTACCTACCGAGTTCCACTAAATCAGAGCATTAGTCGACTAGTTATATGTAACCTGAGTGGAAAAACTAATACTTTTGCAAATATGTTGCAAACTTCCTGCTACGTTTATTTTTCCTAGATCAGAGCACAGGCTCATTTGCATAACGACCACATCCGAAAGTTTCTAATTCTTTAAATGATGCTGATTTTGTAACGCAGCAGAAAAGTAAAGAAATCCATCTAATACATTAATTGTATAAACCAGTTTCTGAAACCCCCCTATATACTCATCACAGATCAAGATTTATTCAGGTAGAAATTAATGCTGTATTGCACAACTAACCAGTAGGAGAATAATGTATAATAGCCGGCTACGCTGAGGCGTAGCCGGAAAAATATAGAGCGCAACGAGATCCTTCAAATGATTACCTATAGCTACAGTATATCTAACTGTGCAACTGCTGTCCAATTTCTAAAACTAGTAAAAACTGTCCTAAACGCAAATGTCAAATTTTTGAAGCGGAATTGTGCGTAGTGTTAGAATGCTAAAGGAACTTGTTTTGAAAGTTCCATCAAGTTGTTTCATCTGGAATTGAGCCGCCAACCAATGATATAGATGTGCCAAAAAGGAATCACCACCTAAGTTCTTAATATGCCCTAACACGCCTTTATTACGTTACTAAATTTTCTAACAATTTAAAAGTAAGCTGCATTATTTTATGCTGAGAATAACATGAAGTCAGTTGTAAAGAGGTCTGCATTTACTGCAAGTGTTTAAATTATAATGTTAATACAGCAAGGTAGATACACCAGTAACTGTTAGTATCAGCTTTGCTGCTACAAAAATTTGAATCGTTTTTGATCCATACTGTTAAAATCGAAAGCCAGTGAATTTCAATCTATACGTAATCGATGCTAAGCAGAGTTGCTTTGTGGAAGCCAAGCCATAGCTGAAGCTTTAACGGATCCTAAGTAGTTTTAACCAATGGAATTAAGGTTTTTGGTCGTTGACAGAAATTAAAGTTAGTTTTGCATAATTTGGTTTGATTGATGTTCTGCTCTTAAAAAATTGGTGCAGACAAAACTAAAGAACTTCGACGGGTTGCTGACTGAAAGTAAAAGGAACAGAAATTGGAGCTACCGGTAAAAGAATGACTGCCTCAGTTTGTTTATGTTTATATTCCATATCGTTAATGAAGAACATAATTCTCAACTGCAATTTACCCGTATAGCGGTTTTAATGTTTTTATGGAAAACAAACGTTAACACAGCACAACATAAACAAACACTACGTGAGTTTTGTACGTACCTGTGTTACCTAATAATAACTAATGAAAAGCACTGCATAGCAGACATGTGCAGGAGGGGAGGTTCTGGGGGGTGAAGGCCGGTTTTTTACCGGAAAAATCCGGATTCTGGGGGGGGTGATTGACCCCTATGGGGGGTGAGCTCAGGTCTGGGGGGGGGTGACAACCCCCCCCCAAAGCACACGTATGCTGCATATACTCGTTAGCATTAACCATATTTTTGGTGACCGGAGTATTTTAGGAATGCAGGAGATATTATTGGCAAAACCAGAAGAAATTACCGGAAAATCCTGTATTTTTGGTGCTCGGGGCATTTCTGGAGTCCAGTAGATATTACTGGAGAAACCAGTAGAAATTACTGGAAAATCCAGTATTTTTGATGCTCGGAGTATTTCAGGAGACCAGTATATATTACTGGAGAAACTAGTAAGAATTACTGGAAAATCTAGTAGTTTCATCCCCCAAATATTTTTGGGGGTCCAGTATATAATACTGGATTATCTTGTTAAAACTACTGGACAATCCAGTACACAAGTACTCGATACGCTGATGCCGCAATGAGAGTATATAATTGGGATTCTGGGCAGATTTTGGGCAAGTCATTTGTCCTGGTCTCTGCTTCTGTATCAACAGAAGTTCAGGGGTTCATTTTTGTAGCCGTGAGGCACCTTCGTGGGTGCTGACGGCTGGGAAGGCAGAGGGGGGATTTTCCAACGTTGGGAAAATCACCCATTATGAATGGAGTGAAGGTTCGTTCAATGCATGCATCAATGTATACAGTTTAGTTCCAAGAAAATGTGTGCTTTCTAAAAATTCAGTATTTTTCATAGGTGTTCAGGCTACATATATTAGGAGTCTAGTAGATATTACTGGAAAAACCGAGAAATTACTGGAAAATCAAGTATTTTCGGTGCTCGGAGCATTTTAGAAGTCTAGTAGAAACCACTGGAGAAAGTAGTAAAAACTACTGGAAAATCCAGTATTTTTGGTGCTCAGACTATTTTAGGAGATTGGTAGAATCTACTACTGAGTCCAGTAGAAGTTACTGGAAAATCCAGTATTTTTGCCCCTCAAAAATTTTTGGGGGGTCCAGTATATAATACTAGATATGTAGTAGAAACTACTGGAAATTCCAGTAGTATGTCAAAGCAGTAAAATGTTCTACATAAATTATCTAGTAAAGTTTACTAGCATTTCCAGTAGTTTTTAAAATACTGGACTACTTTAGTAGGAAAATACTAATCTCTCCGCTATGTCTTTATCGCACTGGAGCATTTCAGTAGGAAATTACTAAAATTCCAGTACTTTCTACTGGAACATTTCTAAGAGTGTTAAAGCAAAGGGGGAGTTAAAGGAATTCAGTGTTTAAGGAATATTATTAGATGAATTTAGCTGTGGGGATCAGGGAGTGTAACCGGGGAGTAGAGAGCGAACAGAGGTGCTAAGACAGTGACGGAATGTGACGGTCTGAAAAAGCTTGTATGGGTGGGAGGGAATATCTCAATCCAATGATTGAGGTGCGAAAAACGGATACTATACTACTGACACGTGTGATTGAACAAAGGTGCTGCACATTCGCATGGCTGATGTCGATTTGTCAAATTTTATGTTAAATTTATTTACGTGCACTCAAGCTAATCTCTCTAAAATTTTGAAAACTGCGTCTTTTAATCCACTGCCGTAGGATAAAATTGAAACCCCAAAATCACGGAAAAGCAGGAAAGGAAAATCATGCCATTGCAACTACACAAATCAGCCAATCTATGCGTAGAATAGCTCTAACCAAACGTAGCTGAAGGCAAAGACAATACATGATTCAGAACAAAACGGGTGAAAGAATGCCAAATGGACAGATTAGCGGATGTGGAGGATGAACAACCGTCGCAAATGGTGGAAAAAGCCAAGGTGCCAAGTCCCAACTCCCAAGCATCACAGAAATGACCGCCGAGGAAAAAGATATGTGATTTACCAGATTCGCTTAAGCCAGACAAGTCCGAGGTAAGACGTAAACTATATTGCTTCAAAGATCAAAACTAAAACGCAGCTATTACAGACTAAATCCAAAGAAACAAAACACGAAACCAAGTTTTCACACACCACAGAAGATAAAGCAAACTTTTAAGCAACAAGCACAACCAAACCAATAGCAAAATTTTAAATGCTTTAGGAATATAAATAGAATACGCTGTACTACATTGCCTGCGGATTGCTACGATACACAGTACTCGCTACCTCGCCAGTCAAACTCTGCTAGACGACAGCGACGAAGACAGTGGGAACGGTGAAGTCAGCAAACACATCACACAAGCGACACCACGACATGGGCACAGACAAAATCCAGAGAACACAACTTTAAGCCAAACAAAGAATAGCCAAATCTCAGCCTTTAGCAACAACTACATAAACCTATACAGTAAGCCAAAACACAACCATGAATTAATACAGCACAGACGACCACACAAGAAGAAACAAACGACAAAAAGGAACACGAAGCTCAAGACCGATTTGGTGGTAGAACATTTAACAGTTACACTTTCATTATCAACATGAACGAAAACTTACCACGCCAGAAAGCGATAACAGCAAAAACAGTAGTAATTGTAGTAGTATTTTTGTTCGCCATGATTTTTCTAATGATTTGTGCGTTATAAAGAAATTGTACGCATGCTAACCCAGACAGCAGCATTTTGTGCTCAGCCATTTGTAGGAACGAATCTTACATAGGAAAATAAAAATGAGTTATACAATGACTCTTTGAGAACGTTCCTCTTAATAAGATAGAGCTTCTCAGCCCTTAGCAACGTTCTATTCAGCTTTAAATCCGTTCGTTCCAGGTAACGCAATGAGATAATTCTCTGAAGGGTTTTGTAAGAATACCTTAACTTCTAGGATTAGCGTCCTTTTGCTTGCCCAGCTCAGGATCAAATGTGTTTAACTAATACATGGAAAGCAAAGGCATGCATATCTGTCATGCTCTTGTTACATCAATCATAGTGATCTGCCGGCTGCAGATCCCTGCCATTCTATTCCAGTGGTGTCTGAATATGCATGAGCAATTTTGTCAACGAAAGCCATAAATTTCAGTATTGGCATGAATCTTAAATCTTAAATGAATATTAGCAAGAAGTTATTCCTTAGTAGCGGACTTCTGGAAAGCCTCCCTAAGTGACTTCATTTTTAAGAGACGCTCATAGCAAAGCGAACATACATAATTTTAAATTTCGGATGGCCATGGCGAGAAAATAGAAACTCAAAGAATTACTTCTTTCCGGTCCAAATTTTGTGAGGGAACAATATAAACAAGACATGTGGCTCTGTTGTTTAGCACTGCTACTGCTAGACAAAGACTGTTTTGTTTAGGCGTTTTCAGCTACCGTCAGCACTAATAGGATTTATTAATGGTAACCGCACCCTTATTGCCATTTGCTACAAAAGAAAATGAATTGCTAGAAAACGAGGTCAGTTGTACACTTGTGCGATAAGTGAACTAGATTTTCATACTCCTGTGGCACTGTCCAATGACGTATATACCTAATTTCTACACTAATCTAAACGTTTTAATATGTGTCCTGTCGTGGCTTCGCAAAAAATCAATATAAGAGGTACAGCTACTTCAGAACAGAAGCTTATCGAACCCGCTACCAAATATAGGCATAACCAAGAATGTCAGTGCAAAGTTGCAGTAAATTTATTTCAGATAAGAGTTTTGGCCTAAAGTTTGTCCAAGCTGCACCATTGCCTGAATTCTGGAAATTTCAATTATAATCCTCTAGTCATCTGGTTGAGGTTAAGTTTCAATGGTAATATTTTCACTGTTTACAACATCTTTAATTTTGAATTTATTTGCAGATATCTCAGCAGGAGCGAGAATTAGAACAATGCCAGTTGCAACTGCAAACCATTGAATCAAAGCTGCAGCAAGCAAGGGATGAAATAGTCAATGCTCAAGCAGCTTTGAAGCAAAACAAGGTATGCAACTATTTCCTGCAAGACTTTCGTGTTTTTGCCGATAATGGGCAGTTTCCGGACAAGCAAATGACCGTGGAATTGGCGACTTCATTTTTAGATATTTTACCAAAATTTTCCCAAATGAAAAAACATTTCTGATGGATGAGTCCAGGGCATGGGAGAAGGTTCCGCAATTTCTTGTATGGCCTCTACTAATAGCAAGTATTGCTGGATTCCGCCTGCAATGAATATTTGTATTTATGTTGCATAATACAAACATTAATACTGATGTATTCATTACATATATTCAACTATGGCGGCCTGTATAATGCAGTCATATCTATTTGGTGTACAATAGTTAAGAGTGTGACAGCAGGCTGGCCCTCTGTTCGCGAGCTCGTGAGCCATGTTCTGCAGGCTAGCTAAAAGCCCCCCCTTTTACCCGTGCTGTTCCTAAGTGCGTACCTTCATATCAAACACATTGGTTCACAATCCCAGTTGAAGAATGAAAAATGTACAACACTAAAAAATCGGGCACATGGACGAACTCGAATCCGAGGTTTTCGGCAAAAAACGCAAACGCTATTCGCGAACGGAGACCAACTGGGCCACTCCACAGGTGCTTCAGTGGAATTAATGCGCAATTGCGTGGGGGAGGGAAGAGTGAGCAGAGCTTGCCAGTTGTCACACTCTTATCATTGCGCACGCTTGGTAAGACCAAAACTTCAATTTGTTAAATACTAAATTATTTTAATTGTTCTGAACGACTACATTTACATACTTAAACAAATTTTTTAACTGGTCACTGGTCTGAAATAGCACGACTTCGTTAGGATTATTTCATTTGCAATAGAAGAAAGACAGAATAGAAATAACAATTATTTAAAAATTATACACTAAAAATCATGCAATATATATGCTGAATCCTAATTGTAATTGAAATTGAAAGTGGTTGAATAGTTTTGTTTTACTTTCTCTACACTGTTTAATGATCAAAGCTGATATGTATTTTAGGAAGTGACCGATGCTAAAGGACAACGTCTGGGCAACGAAATGAGTACTTTGAATGTTATGAAGGAACAGATCAACACACTTTCCCATAACTGTACTAAAACCCAAAACCAACTATCAAATCTTCAAGGAATACAAAATGTCAACAAGGTATCAATTAATATTGTTTTATATAAACACTTATTCAAAGATTCAGCCGGATGTCATCTAAGTGCCCTTTGCTGGTACTGGTTGGCTTCGACAGACATACTGTAGATACGACCGCCCTTGATATTAAACTATGCAGCATTTTCGAAAAATTAAGGTAGGGAATTTAGAACATGGCGACAATCTTTTAGTTTTGACTCCCCTGGAAGCACTGATCTTGGAAAGCAACGGGGACCATTCCTTTTTCCAGGTCGGTACCTGATAGAAAATTTGTATTCTTGTATATGTGTATGAATCGGCAAGCTTGTTTGATGTATTTTTCATTTTGTTTAACCACACCAGTGGATTGTGCTGAGGTAAAAAGTTAGCCAAATGATTGACCATAAAGATAGGGGTGAAAAGTTTTAAGGGCGTCAACAAAATTGCCAATCTTTTTCAATCGTAAAGTACCTCGACTCAGCTCCATTGAGCTGTCTGATATGATATGCTATGATGCACACTTCACACCCAGTATCTCCTATTCTGTAAACCCCCGCTCATTGTCACACCTCAAGCCTGTTTTGGCTTATTCATAGTGGCATATTTTTAGGCTAATCTGCTTGAACAATCGAAGCATTTAGATGAATTGCGAAAACAGATGAAATTTGATCATGATACGTTTCAAAATTACCTGAACAAAGTGCTTGATGCTGATGACCTGTATATTCTAATACAGAAACATTATTATCAAGATGAAAAAACATTTAAGGTACCATCCTAGTATGTAATCATATAAAGTTGAATATGTACTGGAGTGCCCCTGAATGATTAAAGGACCACATTAATAAGCCGCACTGTAGCTGCATCGGCCCACCAAACACCATGCATGGTGTCATGTTATATTGGGTACAGAATCTCTTAACGTTCCTAATAAATATATTGTGTGTTATATTGTCATATTCCGCAAACTTTACTGCATTAAATTACCGCACAATTTAGTTATTGTTTGAAGCAACTATAGAGATTCATTCGAATTGTCGTGATAAGCAATAATGAAATAAATTCTTGCTTCTCTGTGATACCAGGAACCTGACTTGACTTCTGACCTGTCTTGTGTTCAGACTTGACCTGACACATTTTGAAATGAGAAGAGATAACGTTTCACAACGCTTATCTGCAAGATATTTTTAGGACCTGGAATGTCAACTGGCAAAATTTAATAAAGAAATTTCTCAGAAGCGTGCTCAAATGTTGTCGTCGAAAACGGAACTGAAAACTGTAAAGGTAACATGCAAGTGTTGATTAATTTCTATTTGTCAATTTCACTCTAGCTTACTCTGCAATCTGTATTAATAGCTGTAAGCCATTTCAGCTACAGATCCATTATTTTTCTTATCGGTTCCAGTTAATAAAATTAACTCTTCGTTTTCAGTTGGCCATCCAATAAATCTTTATTATTAATAAGCTTTAACTTAACTTAAAGTTACACGTATGGTGAAAACTATACGCTGTGAAAGCAGCATAGTTCTCATTTAAAACTTCCGGGGTTGCTATATCAAATAAATAGTAGTGAACGTAGTTTTATTTGAAAATGAATTGAAAACTCGGGAATGCTGGAAAACAACAGCAACAGGTTTAAGCAACAGCAACAGGCACTCAAATGAACTTGGTATGTTCTGCCTTGAGATAAACATGGCAGACCGGCCCTGTTGCATAAAACTTTTAACAGTTAATCAGTCTATCAGTCTAACAGTCAAACAGTTGTTTCCGTTGCATAAAAACTAACACTGTTAGTCCACTGTTAACTGATAAATATCAGTGAAACTATCAGTGATTCTAACAGTGTTTGTTGCATAAAAGCTAACAGTGTTAGTTTCACACTGTTAAAACGGACCTATCAGTCTAACAGTCGTCAAGCCACTGTTAGAGTGATAATTAGCAGACTATTTGTATGCAGTTTTGTTATTTTGGAACTGAAACTACAATTTACTTTGAAAACAATTTATCGGGAGACATTAAAGAAGAAAATGGGATGAAATTAGGAATTGCGGAGCTTTAATTAACAGTTTCACATTTTTTCAACTATGACTAAAAACAGTATTACCAATTGTTTTAGTATAGTTTATAATGGTACAATTAAATTGAGATCAATTACGCGCACTAAGACAAACATTTGACCACTTTCATTGCCATTTTATAGTAAGTTGATAGGCTGATTATCAGTCTAACTACTGCACTGATTATCAGTCAAAGCGGCGTTCCATTGTCAGTTAAGGCTGCACTGATAATCAGACTGATAGAATTCACTGATTTTTATCAGTAGCTTTATGCAACGGAAATTCTAACACTGATATTTATCAGTCTAACAGTCTAACAGTCTATCAGTGTGGACTGATAGTTTTTATGCAACGGGGCCCAGTACATGATGTGAATTTTAGCATTTCAGTGCGAACAAGCGTTTAAACACGTTGGCATGCCACAGTGTGTGGTTTATTTATCATTTCGTTTCCAACAACTTTATTTCCAGAAGTCGTACATGTTTCAGTTAGCGATGGACAAGCAGAAAGCTGACTTGAAGAAGATTTATGAGGACTGGCAGTCTGCTTTAAATCAATGGGAACACGCTGCACGCATTGAGCAAGTTCGAGATCAGGAGATAATTTCACAAAAGCAGGTACTTTGCTTTATTCGGATTTCAGTTACTTCATTTTAATATGTATGCTATGCTTGGTTATATTCATATTATTTTCTCTTTATCTTCTAGTCATAACGTGCATTCCTATCCAGGGAGCATGGTTGGGGTCCGACTGTTGTAGGGTTGCGTGGCAGATCCATAGGTTGATACCGTCCGACGGAATTATTCTCCATGGTCGCCAGTCGCCAATACAAAAATCAAGACAGCTCGTGATATTCATCAGTTTGTAGACAGTGTACTGTTTACTGCTGCAGAGAAAATAGTGGTGTCGAATTAGGAAGTAAGTGATCTGCCATAGTCGTCACCCAATTTTTCCAGAACCTACCACCTGCCATGCTTGTTATATTCTGTCTGTAAGATAATTCTTTACCTGTTGAAAATAAAATTCTACAATTTTCGTGTAGGACGAATGTCTCTTAAGATTTTCTAATCCTGCTCAGTGACTTGAGACGGCCGAAACAACCAGATCTCGCTAAATTTTTGACGTTTTGTAATAGCGCCATCCACTCTGGATTGGCATTAGTATTTCAATCTGGCGCGAAAGCGTCTTCTAAAAATGTCACTACAGTTTGGGAACGAATTCAAACTTAAGTTTGGTTCGATTGTGCCTTGGTGGCTCAATCGGTAGAGCGTTGGCCTAGATCGCCAAAGGTTGTGGGTTGGATCCCCACCTCAGGCCCGAATTTTTCCGGTCGGAGGTGCTGTAGTGACAGTCTTGGTTTCGTTTGTCCTTTCATCTGTCTACATACCTGATTTGGTAGAGTTTGTGACCTTGCTGATTAGTGATTACGCATCTGCAGGCCAGGAGCTAAGTTTGTTGCCGACCAGAGCACTAAACTTGACGTTGATATCACATTTGATCAGTGCGTAACCAGATTGAAAGTAGTGTCCTAGTTGTATGAGTGCCAGTTCAGAACAAATCTTTCCACTGAAAGACATAAAACAAGAGTAATCCATTAAATGTGCGACTACTTTAAAACCAGGAGCAGATCCAGATGGAGCGGTGGGGGGAGAGAAACAAAAGATGAACAGATTAAAACCCTATGTCTATGTCCGCAAGCACAAAGGTGCATTTGGTGTTCTGATTTCTGACGCCGTGGCAAAATGCTCTTGAAACCGATATCTGCTAGATGCGTAGGGCGAAGTAGAAGATAATGTCATCTATTACAAGTAGGTAGTTGCTTTTTCACAGGAGACAGCAAAGACCGATTACCTCTACAACCACAGAGCTCGTGGTAAAATACAGCCGATAAGGATATAGTAGAGCAATTATCTAACTTTAAAAGGTTTAAAAAATTTGCTCCGATATTAAGCCAACAGGAGATTATAATACTACACAGCACAGCACTACTACAATACGACCTCAGCACTTCACCTTGAATTTTCTTCGGTATTAAACTAGGACTCGCCGCAGGAATTTACGTCCAACGTCCAACACCGCCGTACCAGAATAGCGTAGTGTACCATGAGCGCAACAAGGAATAAGTACCAGAAATTTTAAGCTTTTACACAAGTGCGTGCGTACAGCGTACACACGCTGCTTGAAAGATCCCAAACTGGAGCACCCACACCGGGATTGTCGAAAGTAATGTTTTACAGTAGCGGCACCAAAATAATAATAATAGCATATTAATAAAATATATCCAAGCATAACTAAAATAGATAGAGGCATGAGATCGTGATTCTCGATATTTCGAGAGATTTCTCCTTTGAATATTACTTGTTTACAATATTCATATTTTCAGATTTTGAACAATATTGGTGACCAAATTAATTTTGCTTCGACGAACCTGCAAAGTTTCAAAACAGTTGGTGGAAGATCTTCAGCAGGCGCAGTTATAAACAAAGAGATCGCCAGATATGAAGGAGTTTTGCGAAAAGTGAAGAAGGAGTTGGAAGAACAGGAGCGGCGATATCGAAGCTTAGTACCTCAAGTAAAAAGCAAATTATTTCACATGAGAAAAGTACAGCCATTGTGGAGGGTAGAAGAGCAAGAGAATGAGAAAGAATTGGAGATCAGTTAAGGTGGGGGGGTCCATCATGAAAAATTTTTAGGCGACGGATTTCGTTCATTTTCACACATAAGTTAGCCACATATGTCGTGCATATCAAGTTTAAATTTTGAGTTGTTTCGTTCAGTTCTCCGTAAGTTACGAGCCATCAACTGTGTGCAATTTGAATATGAGCGAGCACAAGGGTGCTGCAGCCAACTGACACAAATTTTCGCAAATCAACTCTACGTTTTTAGCTTATTTTGTTACACACCTTTAAAAACTATTAAGAAAAACATTTTCGTACAGTTTCCAGTCGGATGGGCTTGATTAGAAGCTTTTCTAAAAAATTTCTCGGAGAAACAAGGCCCTTGTTTCTTCTTATGTGATGAAAAATTTAACAGCGGTTAACTTAAAATAGAAGCATTTCCGACCCATAGTTCTATGAGAAAAATTCATCCCCGCCATGAGAGCTTTCGGTTTATGTATAATATGCCATATTTTGAAAAATTTTAAAAATCGCTGTTTTGAGAAATTCGGGGTTCGAACTTCGAGGGTCCCGTTTGGCAGAGAACTGGACATAGCTATCAGCATAATTCATGCTGCAAATAGATCCAGAGACATGAATACACAAGTTGGAATACAAAATAGCCAGATTTGGACCTTACTGTTGTCGGAATTTAGCCAAATTTTCAATAAACCGAAATTTTGAAAACTGCTAAAAATGCCGATTTTTGCGCCAAAAAGATCTCGAAACTGGAAAAACATACAATGGAACCATTGGTATCAATGGAACCGCCAATTCAAGTACTACGGAACCCTGGAGTTAGAATTTTTATTTAGGCCTCTGAATTAGAGCAATTTGCAATTCTTTCCGAAGACCCCACTTTTCAGCTGCAAGAAACGTTGCATTTTGACGATTTTCCACTGTTTTCGATAAATAAAAAATTTTTTAAAAATTTTAGGGGCCTAAATCAAAATTCTACTTCCAGCGTACCGCAGTTTATGATTATAGCTACATTATAAATATAAAATTATGCAGGATTACAACTGTTCGTCGACAGATGTTTTCGGCGCAAGAATAAAATCACCACTTATTCTGCTTCCTATGTTTAACACATGCGGACCTCAACTTTGAGGTGAAATTACTCAACAACGGTAAGAGATACGCGTTTAATTTTAAAACTCATCAAAATATCCCACTCAAAGATCATTATATGTGAAAATGAGCGAAATCGGAGATGGTCGAAAAATTGACCAAAAATCCCCCCTTAAATTAAATAAAAGTAGCGCACTGCCGAAGCGAGCTCAGGCTTTGTAATTACAAACACTGGGAGCTACTATTATACAAAATTGTATTAACTTACTCGGAATAAATATATAGTCACAAATTACTTTCACAATCAGCAATATGCATTTTTGAAAAAGTTAATTATGGAGTGAACGAGTTTGGGCTTTCCTTCTTTTTAAATTGCATCCTGTTAACCAAATCGTTCATACACAGCAAATGCCCATGGACAGGCGTTGTTTAGTGCCTGCATCTTTTTTGTATATATCTACAGGAATGAGAATGCCAAAATTTTGTCATTTTTCCGATATCATTTGTGCAGTGCATCTTGACTTGGGTCTTGAACACCTCGCTGAACTTGACTTGGTCCTTGAACACCTCGCTCCAGCAGCAACAACACATTTTCTGACAAAGATAGCAGCAATTGCTGCATATTAAACTTGTCTAGTCGCGCCATCATAGCTTAAAATTGGTAGTTGGTTCGATGTCCGCCTCAGATCGGAGGAGCCACAAGCCCTACCGCCATCAGGGCCAATTGATAAGGAAAAACTTTCCAAATAGAAAACAGAACAGCCGAAAAAATTAGGTTTGCAAAATTACATTTTGAAAAGGATATTTTTGCTGGAATGCTTTAATGGTAGATCTTAGTTTAAATCAACGTCAACGTTAGTTAATGCTGGACTCTACCAACGCGACAACCAAATGTAGGTGTAAACAATACGAAAATGCTACCTTAATACAAAACCCGGTTTGCTTTAGAAGTTTCTAAAAATAATTGTCCAAAATTTTAGATTTGTTCTCGTAATTGAAGCTTTTGTTGCTAGCCTGGAAAAAATCGCAAGCTTGATTACTATGACGCTATTTTTTGCAATATCTCACTTAATTTTTGTCCAAGATCCCACTTTCAAAATTACGTTCGAACAAACAAACCCCTTAAAACCCGACCCTATGTCAATGTAAGCAAGTGATTATTGCCACCAAGTTGTTGGTTATTGCCACCAGCCACCACCAGCCACCACCTACTGCAAAAAATCATTTTATTATAGGCTAAAGAAATGAGGCTTGTGCTAGACAAGTTAACGCTGGATTCTGCTAATGCGGCAACTTACGTGAAAACAGTATCAGAAGACATTACCCTAGCTAAAACCAAGTATGCTTCGCAACGTTTGAAATATAGCATGTTTGGTATATACGAACTTAATATAATCGAGCCAAATTTTAATTAATTATTATCAAGAGTATATAATAGGAAGAGTGGGAAGCTTAGCCCTTCCTAATGGAAATGGCCTGCGAGATGCTCGGCACATTAAGGCCGAAATCTCGGGGGGGGGTACCGCTTACCATTGTTCATCATGTGTTTATATGCGTTTGAACTAAAACGCATCTGATTGGCTAATTCCCTACCTTATGTCAAATTTATGTGTATAAGTGGACCCCCCCCGAGATCTCAGGGGGGGGGGGTACCGCTTAGCGTTGTTAAGCGTGTGTTTATATGCGATTGAACTGAAATGTATTTGATTGGCTACTTAGCTACTGTAATCCTCATCAGTGCATTTCAGTTCGACTGCATATAAACACACGCTTAACAACGCTAAGCGGTACCCCCCCCCCCTGAGATCTCGGGGGGGTCCACTTATACACATAAATTTGACATAAGGTAGGGAATTAGCCAATCAGATGCGTTTTAGTTCAAACGCATATAAACACATGATGAACAATGGTAAGCGGTACCCCCCCCCCCCGAGATTTCGGCCTTAATGTGCCGAGCATCTCGCAGGCCATTTCCATTAAGAAGGGCCAAGCTTCCCACTCTTCTTATTATATACTCTTGTTATTATTAATATCTTTTAATAAATTTACTGAGTTGTCAAGCTTTGAAATGAGCCGAGGAACCCAATATTATGCCCTGGTTAAAATTATGTGATATCTATATGATTATATGATGTGATGTATGTGTCGTATATGAACTTGATTATATACCTACAGCAGTGAAGCGCCATTTTTGTTTATATTTATAGAACAAAGGAATTAGGTGAAAAACGACGTCTTATTCAGCAAAAGATAAATGTCGATAATTGTGATCAATCCGAGCCAGACTTCAATAAGTTGTTAAGTGAAGTTAACTTAATTCGTCAAAATCTTACGAAGGCGAACTCAAAGCATGTTGATCAGTTGACTAGAAAGAAAGACGGTTACATGCAATCAGAAAGAAAACTCAGGGACGTATTAAGCGATATAGCGGTAACTATTAGTGCTATCCATTATTCTGTATATGAGTTCAATTATAAATATTAATGCTCTGCTTAATGTTCGAACAACTAATAATCTTGGAACAGTGGTTACATGTGGCAGCCAGCTATAGAAGTAGATTCTTGATATAGCTGATAACACTGAGAGCAAAAGGTTTTTCTGAAATGAGCAAATTCACAAATAGCGTCTCCCTTCCCTTTCTACTAAAGACTCATCCAACATATTTTAAGGAAGTCGAGTCAATACCTTTATTTTAAGCTGTAAATTCCGCCCTCTCAACAAAACTGCTCTATTATTTACTGTTGACAAGACAATGCACATAGGCTGAAGCTTGTGTGTTTTATTAACATTTTGTTTTAGGATAAATTCAGTTATATTGTTTTTTCTAGAAACTTCAAAAATTGTCCACGAACCTGAACACCAAATCAAAGCAAATAAAGATGGATCTAGATAGTTTGAAAATTGGAACCGCATCGGTAAAGCATAGTTTAAGTAAATACTTATATTTTTGTCTTCAAAGAAAGCGGCTGTAGAAAATGCAGAGTTTTCCAAAAAATATTTACCTCCGAACGTTCGGTCCCACTGAAGGCATCTGGCACTAAGTTTTTGAACGCATGTCGTTTCTGTGGAGTATGTTTTAGTGTTGTAGTGAGTACTCGGTTGAAACATTGTTGGACTAAAAGGGTTTTTATTCCGCCTAGAGGCGGAATTATTGCTTCGGGAAATGGATGGTTTATCTCTAGACGGAACGTTTCTGCATGTTTAGCACGGTTTATCAGTATCTTTTTTTAGCCGTGGGGGGCTGAATCTTTGACAGTTCAAACAACAGTTGAAGTTAATTCATGAGATTATTGTTGTGGGAAAAAGGTGAAGCTTTTTACAAAACTTTTAATTTTAAAATAGCAGGGGCACTAGAATAAATTCCTTCGGTTTTCACCCCCCCCCCCTGCTGAAATCGAAAAGACAAATTAAACAGCCGAATTTGGAAAATATGCAAATTAGATATCAGCACACAAGTGTTCAGTTGAACAGTCTTATGGTGGCGGTGTTTAACCGGTTGCTGGTCTAGTCTTTAAGCCTATCATATCAACTGAAATTAAAGCTCTTTTTCTAAAAGATTCTCATTCTAAACAAGGAAATCCACAAATGCCATCCGGATTTGGATTTTGTAGAACGAATAACTCTAATATAAATACTTTCAGTTAAATTTTGGATAAAAGCTAATTCATCCCATTTCGGCAATTTGTATCTAAATCCAACCATACGAGACAAACCGTGTACTGTGCCATATCAATTTTAACAATAACAGAGTTGCAGTCTGCAGAAGATTAACTCTGGATTTCCATTGAAAAATCGGACTAAGTATTCTGCTATTCTTAAAATTACCTGACCTGAATCACCAAACACCTTGAAACATCTCACAATTCTTCACTATTTCACCTATTACTGTATTACTGTGTTACTGCAACCGGGCTAGCTTACGCTGGAAGGCAGAACTTTAGATGCACCCAGTCTGGTGCTTACCTGCTTATACATTACCACCTAATAAGTGGTCATAAACATATGTAAGTGGTCATAAACTAGGATTGGTTTCGCCCTGCAAATGGGATTGATCTGCATGGTGTTTTCACCAATTTTATTAATATTTGAACTTAAACTTCTTTTATCAATGAAGGATTACTTTGAAAAAGGACCCTTGGACGAAAAACTTGGATTGTGCAACACAATGACCAGTTCATCAATCTGTGTAGTCACCACACTGGGCAAGTTTCATGAACTATTTTATATTGAGTCAGAAATACATACTTTATAAATATCAATTAGCAAGAGTAAATACATAATGCATATTATGCATTATGTGCTCTTGACTACTTCTTTCAAATTTCTTCAATTTCAATAACTTCCGCACTTCTAGTACCATCAATTGTCGTTTTGCACTCTATACAGATACACTATGGATCTAAGGCGGAATAATGCCCCTTTTAGGGGCCTGCTTGTTCCCATTACCCCCCAGTGCTAGAATTTTTAAAATTTGACCAACCAATACCAACCGTATGGTATGTGCATGTTTTCGGCCATGCTGAGTTCAAATATCGCAAACTTTTTCCATTTCGGGAAATTAGATTTCTCACGATTCGCAAGGGGGACCAAGGGAAACCGAAAACCTTTTGTGTTTTATTTTGCTGAAAAGCTGCAAACAGGGATTCTTCTGGTCTTAGAACACGAATTTGAAGTCTGTTTTTCGATTCAGCTCTTCGTTAGCTCACTGCAGGCTTATATTCTTAAGCTCACAGCTTTAAAGTTTTGCATTATTTTAAGTCAGCATTGTCGAAAGCACACCGATACCAGATTTTAGCTCGATTGGTCAAATTTTGAAAATTCGTTTTGGGGGATACTGGAAAAGACCCGACTAAAATCTAGTTTTATTTATTGGACTATCACAAAAGGCTTAGAACTGTTTTGAGGATGCAATTTATTTATTTTTGGCTCACTCTAGAGACCGACGATATTTAATATTTATAACTTATATTTAAATGAAGTTGATACAATTTTTAAAATTGTGGTGATTGTTAGTTTAAGGCGGGGTCCTCATGGAAACTTTATTCGAGGCGGCTTCAGCTTTAAGACACTAATTAGACTCACGCAGGCGTTGTGTTTTCCAGCTTTAGTACATAAAGATACTGAGAGTGAGCGCACAGAAACGTGTATTGGGTATTTATTTGTGGGGGTGTACTAGGTACATGTTTGGGGGGAGGGCCGTTAGCGCGCAGGCCATGTACCTGCAGCTGAAAACAGAAAGCCGGCCAGCTGTTACACACTGTATCTATTATGTACTTTTGGTATTAGCAAGAATACATAATACATAAGCGTATGACAGTTGTCATACTCTATGCATTATAAGCGTGACACAGCGTAACGGCTGACCCCACCGCCAATTCGACCCATCGCTTCAACCAGATTTGCCCGCTATGTGTGTGTTCTAACGCTCAAAACGGGCACAAAATGCGCTCACGTACTGCTTGTGTTTTCGAGATTTAACACACAAGCATAGTGTAAAGTTGGAAGTGCAATGGACTAACCAAACTTTACGAGTGGTAACTGTGCGCGAATGGAAACGTCGAACCTGGAGGAGAGGTATGTTCCAATCGACCTTGTCAGGATCTCGCTAAAATATTTGAACCTAAGTGACACCTGACGAACGTAGTGAAGCCGCTGATGAGAACAGATAAGACCTCAATACAAACAAATAGAAACTTTAAATAAATTAAATACACGCTCAGTGAATAATTAAACTACCTAAGTCCAGGGGCCCGTTGCATAAAGGTGATTAGTGTAGCAGTTTTTCGAAGGAAAATTCCGCTATGCTCCACCGTTTTTAAAGTTTTAGACAGCAGGTCGTAGCTACTGACTTGTTTGATCTAAGAAATATAAAACTTTTAATTTATCATCTCTTACTCAATCAGTCGAAAGAAGATTTTGAACAAAATTCCAATTTCTTAACATTTTAAGCTATCATCACTCCAATTTAAATTGCAACTTAATTTCAAATGTTGAATTCATTAGAACATTCAAAAAGCTTCAGAATGACATATAAATTATTGTCGTTGCGCATCTCTACCATTAATTATTCTTTCAAAACTGCTACACTAATCAACTAATCACTAATCAACTAATCATTTTTATGCAACGGGCCCCAGTCCTCGCTCAAAGTCCTACCTACCGAATATACAATTCTACTAAAAACCTAATCTAAAAGACCGAAGCGACTCCGCAACTGAGACCTCACTTAATAGAGAACAAAGAAAAGGCAAAGGGGGAGACCCCGAAAAGGTACAGGACTTCATAATAAATTTTGACCAAGGGACATTCATAGAAAAGAGATTTAGAATTAAACGAGAAAGTGATTAAATTAAATTAAATGAAATTAAAAAAGTTGAGAAAGCAGAATTAAACTAAATAACTTCGAGATATAAATTAAAAATTTAAACTAAACTAATTGAACACTCTCACAAAGAACATAAACCAAATTACAAAAATGCAGTTTAACCCCAACTTATAAATCCACAATACTAGAAATACACGAATAATTTCCTAAGCCGTCGCGGCTAAAATACAATCAAAATAAAGGGTCATTACCAAAAACTTTTCATAAAAACACAGTACAAATTATCAATAAAATAGTTCTAAATAAAGAATCAAAAATGGGAAATCAACTTACAACTCACTGGAAAAGAAATCAATAAAAGGGACACTAAAAGGACAGCAGAGCAATAGTGAAAGTACACGGCCGCACGCTACGATAGACCAAGACAAGACTGACTAGTTTTGAAAAGAAAAGGCTGATGAAACACTTGGAGAATTTTGACTGGCTAATTTTGAGACCCCCTCACAGACGCGAAGCTCTGAGCGCTTCCAGAAAACAAAACACAAGACGAGCAGCGCCACCTAGCAACTAAGTGGGCTGAATAGAACAAACTATTTCAATATAGGAAACAATAAATTTCAAGACAATTTCACACCAAAATTACACAAAACACATTTAACTCTTAAATTATAATTTTCACAACAATTTCACAATAAAATTAACGCACCGGAAACTGAGTGATTGCAACGCTCAGCAAAAAGAGCGTACTATGACAATGCAAAACTGTGTCCATAAAGAAATAATGAAAAACGCCTGCCTGCAGTCACTAAGGCCGTAGCCTTAGTCCGAACAGGAGAGAGCCAATGGGCGCTGTGAGCGCTCTTACCCAGAGAGAACTAATCTCTGGAGCTCCTGCCACATGCCTTGCATCCTTCGTGGATCCGCCTGCTGGCCAGCGTTTACTTAATTTTCTTGAATTAAAACTGTGTCCATAGTTAGTGTTAACTGCCTTTTATAGTCTATTAATTTGTTCTTCATTACGACGGTCTGCTTGATCTGTTCTACTTGCGGTACTGATCGCTGCCAATCCTTTACTTTGCACCACACAAACATTCACTAAATTCACAAAAAGGAAAGACGCAACGTCACCTTATTACAATAGAGCGAGTGAGCGTGCCCCGATTTCGACTGGGTGAGTACCAATTTGCGGCGGGGATTTCCGTGACCGACCGATTTCCGTAAATACAAAACAAATTTGTGAAGTTAAATAAATTTAAAGACTGGCACAAAAATTGTGGATAAAATTCGGATCACTTATTCATTGCATTCAATATTCATCGGAGACCCATAACATTATATATTTTCTAAATCGTCATGATGAGAGGAAAATTGTTATCAAATTTAAATAATGAAAAATTTCAAAAATTTGTAAACATCTATTTATCGATGTTTTTCTGCGGAATACGCTTGTTAAAAATTTCAATCTTTCAGGAAAAGTTTCCCATATGAAAACACGCAGAATGACGCAAGAACAAAAAATCGGTTAAGGTTTGAATATTTTATTAGCATTTTTCGATTTTCAAAATCCTTTGATCTTTGCCACTTTTGCAACTTTGACAAGCTACTGCTGGCTCAGTACTTGTTAGGGAATTTTTCGTTTTCATTTTCGGGGCCGCTTAGCCATCTGCTTTAGCACAGTAAAAGTCATTTTTCAAAATTTGAAAAATGGTTTTTTTGAAAAATTATCACTTTTGACCAAAAATTTATTAAGTCTAATTACGGTTCCCAAGCTAAAGAATTCGCAAATAGCAGGTTTAAAACTTTCAGCAAGCGTTTATTTTTAAACTTTGAGCTAAACATTTAAGCAAAGACAAAATTTATTTTTAATTAAGATATCCTAAGACGTCATTATCTTTCACAGTGTTAATCTAGCCTGAAAGTATTTGTAATTTTGTAAACTAATTTATTTAACTTCAGAAATTGTTTTCGAGCACCCCCTTTTGCACATTGTGTGGTTATGTATGGTATGACCTGTCTATTGACTTTGAATACATATGATGTCGGTACGCCTCTTGAATGCCTAGCCACACACAATAGACTGGCTAAGCATAAAATACAGAATTTACTAGAAAATACAGTATTTACGGGACAAATTTCCGTAAAAATTGTATCTACATTTAAAGATAGGAACTTTAAAGAAAATACCATTCTTACTAGTAAATGCTGCATTTACTGAAATCGGCCAGTACAGAATATTTACGAAATACAGAAATTACTACGACATTTATATGCGATACGTTGTCCTGTATTGTGCTTTTGATTACAGGATAGAGACACTGCATATGCTAAGCAAGTCAAACTAGTCGAAACTGGTAATGAAGAAAATACAGAAATCAATTCTGACCAGAAGAAGCAAGCCCTCACTGACTTGGAGACATTGATAATGCAGCTGAAGGTATCGCGTACAGCATTTTTTACCATGTCATATTAATATTTTAAATCTTCTGTCGCATAATGTCTCAGCAAAGCAGGTGCTAAGAAATTATAGGCAATTCAATAATAACTAATTTGTCCCCATCTCCATCTACAGGAGCTTTTTCATCAGAGCTTTCCTGATTTAGAAATTTTGACTATTTATCTTGGTAGTGTTAGTGTTGTAGCTGTTTGTACTATTTTTTCAGGAAAAAGCAGTTGCACTTCAACGTCAATCCGCCAGCAACAATGTTACAAAAGGATCTGTTCAAATTTCCTTAAAAACGTTATCTGGTGAAGTTAAATTGCTCGACAAAAATCTAAATGATGCTAAGAAAGCGCATGAAGTAAGTTGGCGCTCTGTCGGATAGTCTAGTTTCGGATAGTCTACCTTAGTTAGACTATCCGAAAATTTCTTTAGACTGAACGAAGTTAGACTATCCGAAATTAGTTACCCCCGCAAAAACCCGTAAGACATAGGGCTTCTGGCAGGATTTCCCTTTATATCCTTCGCTTGAATATGCCGTATCTTTCGTTCTTTCCTCGGAGTAATGAGCAGAGAAGTAAGGGTGACCCATTGCAGGAATGCGTTGACAGGGACTCAATCTAGGAAAGACAGCTGGCCGATAGCACGCCAATGAGAATTCTGGTATTATATACAGGAGTATGACACCTAACTTATGGGTGGGATACTTTTTGGGTAGTTTTGATAAAACACGAAAATACTTTACAATGTAAATTTATCGGATCAAGAGTTTATAATAGGAAGAGTATGACACTCCGTTCTTCCTTATAAGCTTCTTCTTCTTCTTCTTATAAGCTTATTAAGTGTATAATTCTTCCTTAAGCTTGCAATATGCTCGAAACATTAAGGCCGAAATCTCGGTGGGCATCTCAGCGTGCTTCGACAACGCTGACATTTTTCAAAAACGGGCGGTTTTGTCAAATTAAATTCTATATCTTGAGCAGGCAAAATTGTAAGGCAATCTTTATATCATTTATGTTGCGTAGAACGAGATGTTTTTAACGATACAAAAATTATGTAGCTCGGTTCTGGCTATCTCTTACAAATCTGGCAACAACGTAACGCATTTCGGAGAAATGATGAAATTCCTAAAATTTTGGTGGAAAGGATGTTTTATTGCCGGATTGCCTGAACCAAACAATATAAATTTTTACATCGTTAAAAAGATCTCTTTGTGCGCAACATAATGATATAAAAATTATCGCTACACTTCTTTTTCAGCACAACTCATAGTATTTAAACTGCCAAAAACGTCCGTTTTTGAAAAATGGCAGCGTTGCATGTTCACACGCTGAGAAGCCCCACCCCGAGATTTTAGACTTAGGGCCGTATTCACCAAGCCCTGGTAGCCTACCACTGGTAGCCAAGGTTACCAGTGGTTAAACCAATTGGTTAGTTACAGAGACTCATTTCACCAACATTTTCTAACCACTGGTAGCATACCACTGGTAGCTTACCGAGAGTTATTTTGCAAACCATGCAGTGCATATTTGTAGAAATGGATGCTTGTTTTCTTGTATTTTTTGACAAAAGAAAACAAAAAATGCCCATCACTGTATGTAGGTAGTAGCACTTTTATATATCAAGCGAAAAATGGGTAGAAAAATGTCATTTCACCTTTTCGAAAGATAATATACTTTTCCAGATTACAATAAATTATGTAGTGTACTCTGTCAGATCTGGACTGGATTTCTCTATATTGGAGGGGGTCTTGTCTCCAATAAACCTTTGTTTGATTTGGGGTCGTTTGCAGTTGGTTAGGGCTTCTAGAATAGACTAGGCTAGACTAGACTAGATATGATCAGGATCCAAGACACGAGTCAAGGTCGGCACGCAAAGATGAATCTTCGCTTAGATTGATGCTCCGGCTGTAGTGGTATGCTGACAACCAGGGCTCAATAGCTGACCTGAAATGGGGTCTAAAGGGGTGAGTTCGTTTTAGGCAGGGGAATCGGGATTTATAGTCTCAATGGGCGACTGTCAGTTCAACTCTAACCTCAATACGGATAGAGTTGGGGATCTCTGAAACGTACACGAAAGCCGAAGCAGCTAAAAGGATAATTGTTTATTATTACAAAATAGACACACAGGTTTATCAAATTCCAGCAGACAATGATTCACTGCAGTTATAATGGTACAATAACAGTAATACAAGTTACTGTCTGCCAGAATTGCCTTTTAGCTTTGGTTTGACTGGTACTTTCGCAGTTAGGGCTGGTTATCCGGTTCCGGGGTCGTTACAGTACAATCTTCAGGTTAAGAAACCCACTCTAGTGCTGATCTGGGCTAACTAAACCGGTATCCTATATGCTTCGACTCAACTCAACTCTTAGGCTCCTTGCTGGCCTCTACTGTGACTCTGTCCCTTACAATAACTCTTGGGACCGCACACACGCAAGTTACGCTAATTAACAACTATTTATAATCCGAATCGAGTGGGAGCGAGGTTGGCTTTGCTCTGGCGTCTCCGTATAATTGACTGCCCAGAATAACTGAATTTCGAGAAGAGTTCCGGTCTCTAAAAGGATAATGACAGTTACAGGTGGGAAGAGTGTCGGTTATTGTCGGAAAGGTCGGATCGGCTTTCTCAGATAATTATCTCAAGATTAAGTTACGATAAACTGAACAGATTGTCAATATGTTTATAGGGTGGCTTCGGCCACTAGGATGAGAATGTAGGCGGTGTTGCTTTCACTGAACATGGTTTTTAGATTGCTCTTCAAAAGTTCCTGATGATAGCAGTAGGTTTTCCCAACGATTGCTTCCGGTAGCTCTCACCGCGTCTGCTCAACAACGACCTGGTTCTGTACCAAAAGTAGGCCCAATATGTACCTAATTAGTGACTCCACGAGACAGATCAGACAGGACTGGATTAACACTGGCACTGGGATCTCTTTCCGGATCCAAACAACACTGGACAAGACACGACACAACACAAGACTGGACAGGTACTAGCAAATCGTCACACAGTTATGTCCAACAGGGCAATGATCAGACTTGATTCCAGCAGCAGATACCGTACGCTCGGAGCAGATCGGGTGGCTACCTGAATCAAATGGGTTAAAACCCATTAGAAACAGAGGTGGTGGGGATTAAAACCCCAACAATAATTCCGGACAATGTCTGCGGGTCAGAAACCCAATTGTGTATTGTGTAGCGCGTAATGTGTTATTTTGTGTGGTGGGGATTAAAACAGAGAAAGAGTTTTGAAGGAAGAAACGAAGAGGGAGGAACCCAGCAACTATGTGTCACGTAGGCACTACCGATTGGCTTTACTACAGACCTAAACTACAGCTAAACTGACCTAATCTAGGCCTCGTGACCCCGTATAGGAGGAGAACACGTGTGTTATAACTGACGATTAACACTTAATTAAGGCCCAAATCTGGCCACTAGACAGGATACTGTTACATACTACCGATTATTACTGTGTATTCCGTGTAGCGCGTAATGTGTTATTTTGTGCTTTTAGGATGAAAACAGACGAACACTGACGTTTTTGAAGGTCAAGCAAACGAAGAGGGCCAAGCTACTAAACCGACTAACACCTAATTAAACTATTATCTTTAACCTAACCTAACTGTTTATAATACCCTAATTATTGTGCCTAACTACTGCTTAATATTATTATTTAACTAACTGTTTCCCTACGGACTACACTCAAGACCTCCGCGAGGGGTTTACATGAGCAGTCCCATTCATACGGTTATTACCACATAGCAGACGTAGACGTAATTCCATTCATACAGATTCACACACACTAGCGCACTACTTTCACACGCTCATCTAGACAGTAGACACACACAGACAGTCGTAGCTATACTATTTCACGCACACAGTTTCAGTCACACAGTCACAGTCACTCACACAATTATTCAAACACAGTTACGCAACATTTACACCTCACGCACACTTGACTTCTCTCACAACCTCAGCTGGAGGAGTTTACGTGAGGAGCCGCATTCATACGACACAATACAAATTACGGTTCTACAGTACTAAAATGGGGCTAATTCCCAAGATACTAGCCTGACTAATTCGTATAACTAGCTACGATTGCGTGAGAGTGCAATATAGTTCGGGAATGGCCCAGAAATGGCCATTCCCACGTGATCATCCGTGCGTGTACTTTTTCTTTGTATTTGTGTGTGTAAAAGCCAATAGGGACAACAATTGCTGTTATAGCAATTAATACAGAAAACAAGCTAAGGACAGCTTTTAACCGAAAGGAAAGCCGGTATTTCCCAATTAACGTCTTAATAATTATTAGATTAAAAGGTATTTAAAGGTTGAGTTTTCATCTTTTAAGGTGTTTTTAAACAACCTCATGTTTTAATCCGGCAATTATTATAAAACACAACAAGGTTATAACAGTGGCTTTGGATTTGTGATAGCAAACATAGCCGGCAACTCTAGTTGCCGGCTGTGGGGATTGAGGGGGGTCCTAACCTGAAAGACCTACTCCCGGGGAGTGGCCTAACTCCCCTTCCTCAAGGCGGGTAAGTGAGGGTCCTCCCTTAGACTAATTACCCAAGTTTAGGTTACTTTTAGGGTGAAAAATCGGGTTTTTGGAGTGAAAACTGAGAGGGTTGAGAAGAGATAAAATTGTGGTTGTAGAGTGGGTTTTTGACTAAAATAAACCCACGACAGTTTATTTGTGGATTGGGCCAAAAGGGCCTTTTTGGGAGAAAGTGCACAGAATGACAAAAATGACGATTTGAGATCCTTTTTGATAAAAGTGATTTGCGAGGTTCGGCTGCTCGCAAATCACTCGGGAAAGTGTACAAAAAGAGGAAAAAGTTATAGACAATACCCCAGAGGGTGGGGCGAAAGGCCCACACCCTCACAAATACAGTTACAGAAAATACTGGGCGCAAGGCCCGAAAAGTGTTAAGAAAAGGTGGTCTTCCGGGGTCCGAAGACCCCGGGAAATAGTGCAGATGGAGGGACCCGGGGACCGCCTCTCGGGCATAAGAGTCCCCGGGTCAGGAGCAGTGCTCCCCGTGAGCCGTCCGAAGACATATGGGCTCACGGGGGCGGCCAGAAATGTGAGTGCCTGGCTGGCAGTTGCTGAAATAAAAAACCCTAAGGGGAAATGGGGGGAAGGGGAGAGGTGCTATAGTCCAGGCCTCCGTATAATTGGCGCAAGACACACCTCTCCCGGGTACATTCGGACGAAATAAGGGAGAGACAATGAAGCTAAAGTTATTAGGGGAGAGAGAGCAACCTCTCTCCCCGACTGCCAGCCAAGCACTGACTGCAAACTGCTAGTTGCAGTCGAGACCCCGTCGGGGGGCTGGCCTTTCAGCTTCTAACAGCTGATTGGCTGTTTCGAATGATCACGTTTTATTATTGGGCTACCGAGTCGTGACCTACGGTAGCCCACAGGCGCGTCTGGCGGCTGGAGGACCCCCAAATTAATGGGAACAGATGACCCCTAAATCAGACAGAAAGGAGGCCAAAGGCCGGATTTTAAGTATCAAGTTTTAGGGGTCTCTGCTGGGGCCCATAAATCTGGAGTAAACAGAAACTCCAATATTTTCAAGAATTGGTCCTCCAGCGGCCAACACAAAAGGTCTCCCTTGCTTATTAGAAAGGAAGGGAGCTACACCTGTTTGGTCCATCAAGGACCCAAAGGAAACTAAAAGACGAAAACAAATCACGTAATAACTAGGTACCTAAGATAAAATATAAAACTATCTAAACTACTAATAGGTACCTATTTAATTAGTTAGCTAAGTACCTAAATACCTATTGTTATTGTTATATAACTGTATAAATGTATACATTTGTTTTACCTATATTTATGCTGAGCAGTGGAAGGCTGGGTTCAGCCTTTTGTGGGTGGGAGGTCAGCGGTGACCCTTATAAGGTCACTATTGTATGACTTACGTGAATGAATGCATGAATGGCATTCGTTCACGTAAGGTCTGGGAGCTTTCCATGCTCTCCAGACAAACAGGCGGGCGGTCAAAGATAAAAGGCCGAAACGTAAAAGGAGAAGAAAAAGGGGAGGAGTTGAAGACTCCCTAAATAATGGAACTAAAAGTAGTATGTAGGATTTAAAATGTGTAACTAACTTGTACTTTTTGTTGTTTCAGGAATTAAAAGAAGAACAATGTTAATACTGTGTAATTACTCTTGTTTGTTGTGTAAATGTAGGAATAAGATGAATAATAAGGTGTTTTCTTGTTGTTTAAGGGGATTTTATGCTGTCATTGGCCATTGCGCAACGCTGACAGGAGAAGGGAAAAGACGGGAGAATTAAAGGGGGTCTCAATTACGACCGCCCTTACACAAGACTGATGTAATAGGGATTTGCGTAATCGTAGGAGGCCTCAATACGGCCGTCCCACACACGTACAAAAGGGCAAAAGGTCAAAGGTTCGAATCCTTGCACCAAGAGTTGAGACAGCTTAGGTAATTATGCATATTTTAGACAGTTCTAACACTTACTAAGTTCACCAATTAATGTAGTTCGAGGGCCTCAATACGGCCGCAGGAACACAGTTAAGACACCTTAATTAAGCCCTGATAGTTAACCAGATTATTGTGATTTTTAAGGCAATTCTGGCAGTTCTGACAGACAGACAATGCAGGTACGGATTATAATTGACAGTAGCAGATAAAACTTGATCCTTTATACAATTACCTGGCATAGAATACTGGACTGGCCATGAGATCTTCAGCAAAACTAATTAATGGAACTGATTAATAACTCACTAGATTAGCCTTTTCTGGCAGATTTCCGGGTAGGGCCTAGATTATTCATTACTGAGGCCACCTTATACTAGTTATTAGTACGCTATTCCTAGTTGCTAGGTGAGGCTGTAATAACGCGAAACGCCTTTTTACTGAATAAAACAACAAATACAGTAGCAGAAACAGTAATTTCATTACAATTACAAAGTAGCAGATTACTTTTTGGAAATAAAATCGCAAAATCTTCATTTTTAAATTTTCAACAACTGCACATTTGCAATTGGGGGCCGCAGACGCAGCTGCAATTTTTCTAGGCTTGTATTCTAAGTGGTTTCAATTTTCTTTCATCTAACTGAGTAGTTAGCTGCTCCACCACTGTCTAGCTTTTGTAAATTATTTCGCTGCTGATTCTTTTCTTCCACTACAGCATCTTTACTACTGTCTTTTAAAAATACTGCCTTGTGTACAAGAACTGATATAAGACCATATTTAATGTGGATCTTTAACTGCAGCTACGTTTTTACAGCTGAACACCAGTCGCATCAAGCTTATGCTGCTAAATATCTGCTAAAATATATCCCCCGCAGGATTCACCAGATTAAAGCAATTGACAAAATGATTGAAAGAAATATAGGAAACGACTGCAGTATAAAAAATTTCAGCAAAGATATAATAAATCAGACTGGATTTATTGCCACTGCTTAAATAATTATTAGGTGCACGTACGAATATGAAATGACTACGTTTGCAGTCGTGAAAACATTTTTCTAAAGTTTTAATGAGAAGAGAAGCATGTGTCAACATACGTTAAACAATGCTCTGTTTCTATCCTCTGTAAGTAACCACTGGTAAACCACTGGTAACTTAACCAATTGGTTGTGAATACGCCCGGCTAACCAATTGGTTTTCTTACCGTCTGTAACCCTACCACTGGTAAGGCTACCACTGGTAGGGCTACCGCGACTTGGTGAATACGGCCCTTAGTGTTTCGAGCATATTGCAAGCTTAACACACTATGAAGGGCCTAGTGTCTCACTCTTCCTTTTATTGGCTCTTCATCGGATTGATGTCTAGCTCTAACCATGACATTTATAATTCATTGGAACTGTTCTATTACAGGCTTTGTTAGGCGACACTAATCTTGCTGCTGACGGTTTAAGACGTCTGGAGAACACCTTGTTAGGTTACGACGACGAAGTCTCTAATTTGGAGAAACTGAAAGAAGAAACAGAATACGTTAGTTACCAAAACTAAATATTCGTATTAGAAAATAAGAAAACATGCGTACAGTATCATTTCTGCTCTTACACTGAAAATCAGTAGTTACTAACTGTATTAATTTAGGTCACTTTTCAATGCACCGGCATCATTTCATCCGGTGATTACAATGTTTAAGTTAATGTTTCTGAAGCTTTAAATTCTAGCTACCATCAAAAGTTGAATCCGATTCAATATGATTTGAAAGGAGAGGAATCGCTTTCGCTGAACGTGAGGTCATCCCAGTTCCCAACTGACTTGAAAGTTTTCATCTTTCAATGAAAATATGTTAGACCCTCTGTCTTAGTTGTTCACTGCCAAAGCATTGCAACCAGTGCGCACATCCAAACCTGAAAGTTGGCATTTGCATTAGGTAATGAAACAACATCTGACAATACCAATTTTGATGAGTAATCGCTAATAAAAACTTAATAATTTGATCATCTGAACGAAATCACAGTTTTCATTTAGTTATACTTCTTTTATTACAGCATTTATTAAGTCAAAAGGAACAGCTGGCTGCAAGGAAAGAACTTTTGCAAACAGAGTACGTTCAGCTTGCAGAAGATAAAAAGCAGCTTTCACAAATCTTAGCCGATTGGAAGCAAAAACTTAAGGCTTATCGTACAAAGTAAGTAACCTTGAAGCATTTTTAAATATTACGATGTTATAATGTATATGTACAATGTATACTTTCATTGTTTTTATATCATTTGTAACGGATATCGAAAACAAATGATTTATAAATATAAAAACGTTTAACCCGTTTTTGAGATTGCAGATGTGTCTGTTGATCCGAGTATAATCAGTAGTTGTGTTGTAGCATCAAGCTACAGAGTTCCTGTCTATAACATTCTGGTCGCCTGCCACATTTCTGGTGCCGTGACCAGGATCCGATCTTTAATTTCGACGGTTCTTTTCGAGTTGGACTACAGATCTACTTTCTGGTGAGCAAAGGATCAGCTTTTCCTGTACGTCTACCTCCTCGTATGACACTAATCGGAACTTTAGTCAGTGGCTGGACAGATTTGAACTGTCAGGGAAGCAGGCATCCTGGCAGCCTTCTACTATGGCTGGTGGACCAAGAAGAAACCAAGGACAAGCCCGAACGGGAGGCGTCAGGCACTCTCGTACCCGCGTAACCAGGACCTAGAAGAGAGAAGGGAAGATGGGGGTTCAGCTTTTCACTCACCGTTGAAATTAAAGAATTGGTCGCGCCTGGGATCGAATCACGGCCCTTTTACTCCGGAGCAGACATGCTAACCACTACACCACAGAACCATCAGCTGAACTCCCATATCAGGCTTATCAATCTTTCCTATGCCTGCTTTCCTTACAGAACTGCCTTGGTCTTTGATGCCCGCTCCAGCCGATGCCAACCCAAATCATCGGAAATACCGTTTCCTTCAAACTTTGTTAGGGGAACAGACATATCGCCAGACGTTCCTTCTAGATCTATCGAAAGAAGATAAACTAGATTGAGAAATTCTAACATTCTACAGTCATGACAGATCGCTTCACGCAAGTTTCTAATATAGCGGAATTGCAAGCAAGTTTCAAGATCGCTAGCAGCCACAGACCCAATGCGTAGAAAATTTTGCAAGATAGCAGGATCAACCACTTAAACATTGGCCCAGGCTGCATCTGAAAGACAACCTTCTTCCGCAAACCAAAGGAACCGTACCGATTACTTGTTCTTAAATCCAAAATACAAGAAATCTTATTTTCATATTATCGCTCGTCTGGCAGCTGCCGTTTTAGCGCAAAAGTTACCTACTTCCGGTTACGTAGGAGAGCTTCCTGGCCACGGATGTTTGCCGACGTTTACAACTTCTGAGCTGTTCCAGCTAAAAAAGGACACAACAAGCGGTAAACCATCAAAGGTTCCTTTTTTATTCTAGTAATAGTTCACGACGGCGAATTGGTGGCACTTGATATTTTAGGTCTTCTAACACGGACAGAAAGAGATAATGCATTCTTATTCTTGTCTACCGCTCAAGATTTGTTCAACTTTATGCTCTAAAGACACAGACAGCCGATGAGATATCCCTGAATCTCCTCAAGTTCTCGCTAACGTTTGGTATACCTGACAGCATTCGCCTCAGACACTAAGTCGAAAATCGCAAAGCAATTGGAACTTGTTCCCGGACACAATGGCCTTCGCCAACAATACCACGCCTCTCGAGTCAACTCAGTACCGCCACACGAAGCGGTGTTTCAGGTTCCTGCTAAGGTATTCAGCGATAATTCCTAGCACTGCAAACCCGCTCATCCTCTTCACGCCGACGTACTAAAAATTATTCAAAGAAACCGCGTAGTTCAACGAAGCCCTTTAGAACGGATGCGTTTTGAACGGCTAGCTGGTTTACTAATGAACTCGCTGGTTTGGATTATAAACGTCAGAAAAGTGCCTGGGAGGTCCTCGAAACTAGTTGCGAAATGATTCGGTCCTTCTTCTTACGTTGCCGTGAAAGACAAGAGAAATACCAGTTTCTGCTATGTGGAGTGACAATCAGCCGCATAAGCAGTTGTCATGTCAAGCATATGAAGTCTTGTCATTCAGACGTCCCCGTCTAAACTATCTGGTCACATACACAAATTTGTTTTCAAGCGATGGCTGATATATGGACAAATAAATAAAGTCACAATTAATATTTTGTTCGATTTGCATTAAACTCATAACGTAACTTTAATTCTTATCGTATTTCAGATTTGACGCATTAGCCAAAGTGTCAACCGAACCGAAATCTGACCAGGTAAACTGTGGGAAAGGGAAATGGGCTACGACCTTGTCTGTTAAAGTTGTTTTTCAGCCGGTCACTTTGGGACTCTTAGTAGAAGTCCATGCAAAATAACAAACAATTAAATAGAATCGACCCTTCATTTAAACTCGAAACGTTCCAAACTAAATTTGGAATCATTCATTTCATTGTATAAGCTTATGCTGGAAATTCAATTGGAATAAACTATATACATATTCATTTCTCTTCACTCTTTCTTCAAATAAGATTTTTATTATTCCGGCTGGGGCCGGAATACCTAATAGGGATCTGTTGCATCTTTTGCATGTGTTTTCGCTATTGCCCTAGAAAAGGCCCTATGTTTAACACAGGCCTAGCTATGTATCCATTTTTTGAAGTAGCAATATGCAAATTAGTTTCCGCAATCTTCCATAACGTGAAGATCGTTAATGTTTGATGTGTAAGTGCATACAGGTATCGCTGCTCTAGTAAATTCTTGCCTGCTCTCTCTTACTGCTCCTCTGTACGTTTCCAAAGTTGTAAATAATCCCGTTTGAGATTTGATACACTCCCGGCAATGAAATAGAAAGTTAACTTTTAATTTCACCCAATCTAGCCATACAGTAATCTCCCTACTCTCAGTCGCACTGTCGCACTCCACTCGACTCCATCTCGCACTCTCATTCGAGCAGGGTTGGAACACATTCAACCGTGAAGTGAACTGTGAATTTCGAACCTGGCGGGTTGGTGTGGTGGTCGGGCGGGGTATGTAAAATGAACAAATGCTGGCCAGGAAGAATGTCATAAAGAAAAATACTGCACTATTTTTCTTACAATACCTTTGACCAAAAGTACATAATAACTAACAGTGTGACAAGCGCCACACCTTTAGCTATTGTGCCCGAGACATCATCTTCACGATAACGGCGTACCTACCCCCTCACAAATTGTGTCCTAGTGAACCCCTACAAAACAGACCCTAGTGGATTTGACCCCCACAGATCAGACCCTAGTGAAATTACTCCCCCACAATTCAATAGGTTCTGCTTTGTGGGAGTCACTAGGTTCTAATTTGTGAGGGGGTAGGCCGTTATCATGCAGATGGTATCCCGGTCCTTGTAGCTAAGAGTGGGGAGCTTAACTCTTGCTCTTGGTTAACTCTTGCTTTGACCAATAGAATATTTTAACCAAATTACTTTAATTATTCAACTTACAAGATGTTCCTTCAGATCAGTCAAAACTTGAAGATCAAAAGAGTCCCAGCTCGAAAACACAACAACCCAGGTTTAAGGTTCCCTAATTCAGAGCACAGGCATAAAAAGGCAAATTTTGTGCAAGTGTGTTGGTAGGCCGTTAATGTGGCCTTGCAGCAGGTTACTGAATCAGTGAGCCTACTGCAGTTTTGTGCTTATTATCTATCGTGTGCTCTTGTAAGAAATTAGAATCGGACAGCCACAAAATCCACCAGTGCCACTATTAAATAATATTGAAGGCTTGTAGGAATCTGGTAGGGCCCCCAAAATTGGAAGAAAAAATTAAGTAATTTACGCAATGCATCAAATTAGTTAAGAACAAGTGCTACTTCGATTAGAGTGTCTTTAAGAAAGAGCTGGCATATATAAATTTTCTTTTAAAACGCAGCGATTGTCTTTCACACCCTCTATTACGCGTGTATATGAACATGGTACAAACAAATTTAATTGGTACATATAAATTGATTGCGTTTTGCTATACAGTGCTCAGCAAACTGCAAACTACAAATCTTGTCAATCTGCGTTTTGTTAACGACGCACAATCAGTTCTAGGCGTTCGAGGTTAAATAATTTTCGTCGGATTATCGTGCAACCAGGTTTCATTGTGCTAGTTGCTCTTTTTAATGAAACATCGTCGTTGTTTTTGATAGCGAATTATGAACATTAAAAATTTATCCTTTAATTGCATCTCTTGTTGAGATGTTAGACTCTGTTAAAGAGAATTGGAAAGTTAATGTAGAAGTCAACAATTTGGAGCCCCCATCAGCTTCTCCAACTGCACATTTAGTACTACAGAAAAACTAACATCAAGATTCAAACAGTGCTTTTTAACAAGTTTGAAGTATATATCACAAACAAACTGATTTCTAAGTAACGAAATGCATAAATCTATTCATTTTTAAAATTTTAATATAAACATTTTTAGAAAAAACAAAGTACATGTTACATGTGTGAAAACAAAGTTTTGCAACATGTAAGGCAGTCCGTTTCACACATTTCCTCTTGTCCGAACAAGGCATATGAACAAGTAGTGTCCAAAAAGGGCAAGATTCCTTTGCAGAGAATTATCAGAATATAATTACTGTTTATTTTGTGTTCACTTATTTATGTATTTTGTATTATTATTATTATATTATATGTTTATTTATGTATTATTTATATTGTATTCACTTATTTATGTTCATTATTTTGTACTTACTTTACTGTTAGAGAATCTTACGGGGCCCCAAAAGTATGACCTTTACACCTGACCTTTCCACTTCTCTTTAATACAGACCAAAGTCTCAGCAGGAGAGCAATTAAAGAATACGATTTTTTATAGCCCAACATGATGTCAATGCATGCGAAAGAAGAGGCTCTCAAAGAACTAATATTAAAGACTGAAAAGAATGTATCAGCGTTAGCCTCTACTTTAATCTTACTGCATGAAGGAAACAGTGCTATTCATCACAACAGTAATACAGTGCATTCTTCAGGTTAGTTTAAAGCAGTTACTTTACACGGTAATTGCAGTACGTATGATCTCATATGACAATGACGCAACAATTAAATGCTATTATGTTTGATGTTAAATCCTTCAAACAGTAGCCAAGCAGTAAACATAATTAATGAACATCTGATTCAACCAATTCAAGGAAACTAATCACTTTTCGAATACTGCTGCCATTGTTTTTCCTTAGTTTTACAATCCAGAATAGCTAGTAATGTTGTCATTTTGTTTTATTCAAGACGACGGATTCAAGGAAAGAATGGGTTTAGCCAGCGACTACAAGTCTTTGCAAGAGGAGTATGCACAGCGTCGAAAATTAATAATGGAAATGGCGAAGGATGTGAAGGCATGGTTATTTATTTTCTTCTGATGAAATAATATTTTTAAATTTATTAGAAAACAAATGTGTAGGGTAATGTGTGTAATGTCTTCAAGCTTCTAATTTTATTTAAAACGTGTGAGCATTCTGAGGGAGGACATTTTCAGTTTTCCTTGCTTCTGTGCACTCTTCAGCGACTACATAAAGTCTAAATAGTACACAATCATGTTCATTCAAGCATGTGATGAGATGATACGACTGTTGTCTTTATTGTTATCGGTTTGAGATAAGGTTGGTTATATACTTTATTTTAAAATTAACTGATGTGAGGCGGGTAGTGTTTGGTCATCATGTATGAATAGAAATACTTGTTCGAAGCTGATTTGTGGACTAAACCAAATGTCTCAGTTCTATTTTGTCAATTTACAGATTCTCGAGGAAAAGCTTCGTGATGCAAGAGGTCAAAAGGAAAAGTTGTCACATCTGATTCCGGAAAAGGAAACACATGTACAGCAAATAGAAAATAGTTTAAAAGAAGATGACCTTACCTTGCATGATCTCAAAACAGAGGTAATATTGAGTACTCAAAAGTTTAAGGTCGATATGTCGCAGTCTAAAAGCATTTTCCGTCTAATTGCAATTAGACGGAGAATTTCAGTCTAATTGCAATTGGGCTAGTCTAATAGCATGAGGCTGAACGAAATGCTGTTAGACTGAAAATTTTCAGTCTAATTGCAATTAGACGTACTATTGTTCGTCTAATTGCAATTGGGCGAACAGAGCCTCGTCTAATTGCATTTTGATGTAAAATGTTTATGTAGTAGAACAGCGCTTCATTGTAACTGTATACGGAGAAGAGCACATAAATTCGAAAAAATATTTTAAGAATAGCTTAAACATAGTAGAAATACTTTTCGTTTAGATATTGAAGACTTTTTTATTGCATAAATGTTTTTGTTTTTGTGGGGGTTCGCAGTTATTCGTGAATTAGTGTTACCGTTTTGAAAGAATGTTATATACTGTTACTTTTTTATTTTAACCCATTTTAACTTTGAGGGCTTCTATGCAATAATAAAAATGTTCATGTAAAGTAAAAAATATTGTAAAAATTGTATAAAAACTTGAGATCCAAATATTAGTTCGACTGTCAAAATTTCAAAATTTTAAGCTTCTGAAAGTCTTCAAATTCTAATAAATTATAGATAATTTCTGCTTGTTTTCAAAATCCTTTGGAGTATCCTTTAAATCCTTTAAAGTTTCATGTCTAAACGGAATAGAATTCTACCATGTTTTCAAAGCTATTCTTAATGACGTAATATCTTTTCGCGCTGTTCTTATGCATTAAACAAAACATTTTATATCAAAATGCAATTAGACGAGACACTGTTCGCCCAATTACAATTAGACGAACAATGGTACGTCTAATTGCAATTAGACGGAAAATTTTCGGGTACCCAAATTTTCAGTCTAACAGCAGTTTGCTCAGTCTCATGCTATTAGACTAGCCCAATTGCAATTAGACTGAAATTCTCCGTCTAATTGCAATAATAGACGAAAAATGCTTTTAGACTGCGACAGATACATTAGAATTTCAACAAACTGATTTTTACTCGTAGTTGTCGTCTCACTTTAGGAGTGAGCTGAAGTCGTTAAGAAATTAATTTTTACCATATTCTTTTATCATTAGTTTCCTTTGTTGTTGGTTATTTGTGCAAAGCTGTTTGTATGTCCATTTTATATTGTCTTATGTTTGCGTAGTTGTGAGCTCTGGTGGAAGATGCGTCTACTTGACTCTGCAAAACACTCAGAAAAGAATAGAGTCGCGCAGACTTAAGCTTAAACTTTAAACAAATTATTTAGAATTCACAACACAAATACACATAAATACTGTTGAATTTATGTGCTTTATTTATCAAGAGTGCACAATGATAAGAATACGACAGCTAGCAGGCTCTCTGTTTAACTCGCAAGTCGTGCCATGCAGCAACCTAATGCCATCCCTCCAAGAAATTACGTACCTTCACTTAAAACTTGCCTGCTATTCTGGCATTAAGCTTAAAAAAGACACAAATGAGATGCATGCAGGCAAGGCATTGCGTTTTTGAGCTTTTAGCAAAAAACGCAAAAAAATTTTGGCACATAAACATGGAGTGAGCATGTATTAATGTATACTGGGCACTGGTTTGGCTGGTTCAGTGACTAGGTACGCAATTGTTGGTATGGGGACCATTAGCGCGGAGCACGTCTCGTGAGCAGATAACAGAGTGGCTAACTATCACACTTTTGTCATTTTTATGTTCTTTTGTTAATCTGGGTTGCACGACGTAGCATTTTTCCAGCTAGCTATCATATGCGAAAACCTGGGCTATTACTGAATAACTGGTGCCAAAAAGCCGAGGTTGACACGACGTGAAAACAGCAGAGGCTATGCTGACATGTTCTCTTCCACAAAACTGTATCTGGCAAATTGTCGGATAACTGTTTACGGAGCAATTCCGGGAGCACAAGCTGTGCGTCCAATTATTCTTTGTAAAGCCCGGTTCATACTTGTCTCTAGGCCTGTCTCTAAGTCTCTGTCTCTATGTCTCTGGCCGGTTCATATCTGTCTCTGTCCTTTTGTCCTATTGTCTCTAAGCTGTCCTTTTGTCCTATTGTCTCTAAGCTGTCCTTAAGAGTCTCTAAGCGAAGTTGAACAATGCTTAACTTTTATGCGTGTCCTTAAAAGACAGCCAATCAGAATAACGAATGACATCACGTGATAACTCTGTTACGTTGAATATTTTAAAGTAACTGCATCTGTATCAAATTTGAAAGATTGTTTTCAACATACATAACGTTAGCTGTTAACAGGGCAATAAAAATGTGTTGTATTATTCCAATTTAAAAATATTTTTTCGTTTTTAACTACACCAAGTGGTCAATGAAATTTGAATTTGTTGTCACATGACTGAGTCTCTGTCCTTCTGTCCTTTTAAGTATGATCGTCTCGTCTCTGTCAGTGTAGAGACAAAAGGACAAAGACATAGAGGCAGAGACTCAGAGACAGAGGCATAGAGACAAGTATGAACCGGGCTTAACCTTTCGCAGAGTGCAACCTCTTACAGTAAGTCTTCCGTCTTCCAGGCAGATCAAAGTCAGTTTAGTTTGTTTTAGGCTCGAAAACTTGTGAAGACATTGTCGTTTCAAAATGTAGAAACTGCTAGACTCCAGAAGGTAACAATTGCGTTGATAATGTAATGACTAGCTAGCTAATTGTATTCTTGCTAATAGTTAACCATTATATTTCATACTAAGAAAGCAGAATACAGAAGACTGTGGCAGCCAACAGGCACGGCAGAGTACGCAATGTAATCGAAACGCGTTCCCTCTGTAAGCTAGAAGCTCTTCCTTCCCGCATGTACTGAAGCTGGCAACAGAGGCAATAGCAGCTTGTGATTTCTGCGCATAAAAGATATATCAACGACTTGTTCTTTAACACATAAGCATGCATCAACATGCTAAAGTGTACAGAGTGTAAGTATTTAGTTTGAGTACCTAATGGCATTGCTGAGGTGAATCATTCCTCCGGCATGCAGATACAGAAAATACTGTTCTGTACTTAACTTTGCCTTTACAATAAAGTATCTTCTTATCATACGTTATACTGGAAATGCTCAAATTTGTAACTACTATATCTTTAAATTGTCACTGTTAAGTTAAAGTAAGTGGATTTGTTACTGGTCATTCTAAGAATCTTTGTGCAACTACAGTTTCCAAATTCATTAGGATGGGCTAGGTTAGTGCACTGTTTCTTTAGAAAGACTTGAGCTTCAGAAGTATGCGTATGTTAAATGATGCCGCCACTAAAGCGCTAACTGTGCTGATGCAAACTGATGCTGAATCTGCTTGTTTGATCAGGCAAAAACTGGAAGGTTTGTCTCAGGTATAACCTAGATTTAAATATTTCCAATATAAAAAGTTTGCAGCTTCCCATGTCCACGAATTATGTTTAAATTAAAACTGTTTCAATGTAAATTTATTTCTCTAGACCCAGTTTTATTAGACTGTTACAAACGTTACTTTTTATGTCACTTTTATTCGATTTCTGTTCGTTTACGGCCTTCCTACGCCTTGTTTTAGGCAGATTCGCAGCATCACCAAGGTTTTCCACAACTTCCATTGTCAAGAAGCGGAAAATCTGAAAGCAGAAACAGTTTGCTATAATACAACACTCAAATCCTGTGAATATTTATTTGCTTTAAAACAGTTTAAGTTGCTTCTGCATGTATCATCGACTTTAAGCAGTACCCGAAGCAGTGTTTGTACATTACTTGAATTCAAGCGTCAAAATTAATTCGTCATTTATTGGAAACCTAGCTTTGTGCGCCCATGTTTCCACGCCCCACGGATCGCCTATCAACCAGGCAGAAACAACTCAGAATAAATGCATGCGCTCTCTAGCTGAGCGCCAGAAGCAATATCTTTAGATAATGATTACAGAAAGACATCCTAAGCGTTTCTCGCGTAAAATAGTTAGCTTTATCCCTCTAGATCATACATGTGCTTGGTGGGGGGGAGTGGGGGTTGTCACCTGGAGCTCACCCCACAGAGGGGTCCCTCACAACCCCAGAATCCGGATTTTTCCGGTTTTCCGGGGGCCTTCGGCCGCCGGCTCAATCCCCCCAGAACTTCCCCTCCTGCACATGAATGCTCTAGATCCTTTGGTTTCAGACTGTAAGAAAAACTGAGGAAGCACAGTATGGAAAAGTATGACAAGTGCAAATATAGTAGCGTTGTAAAATACGAAAATTTAGCGGGCCGGGCGGATGCCGCCCTGCGGGCCGCCGGTGGTCGGCCGGTGTCGCATACCAAAATTTCCCCCATGTTGGATAAAGGCTTTTTGACGAACAGATTTCAAAGAGTAAAATTGAGTACAACTAAGTCTAATTGGGCTGCGGTTAGCAGTGGTGCACCACCGGGATCTGGTCTTGGGCCTTTTTTTATTTATATCAATGCTCTGCCGGAAAATATTCTAGCTGAAACTCGTTTGTTTGCAGATGATGCAAAAATTTCCAAAATTGTAAATTCGGTTGAAGATGCAAATCTGTTACAATTAGACTTAAATTCTTCAGAGGCGTGGACACGCCAATGGCAAATGAATGTAACTGTATCAAAGTGCTTTGTTATGCATATTGGATATCACAATCTAAATTATGGCTATGTTCTAGGTGGTCAAAGTATTAGTGAAGCAGACGCAGTACGTGATCTTGGTATAAATATGTGCCAGGATTTAAATTTTTCAAAGCATATTAGTCAAATTAAAGCAAAAGCAAATCAACGGGTAGTTATTATCTTTCGAAGTTTTAATAGTAGGAATATGCAGTTAATGGTTAAGCTTTTTAAAACGTATGTCAGGCCAATGTTAGAGTATTGCACACCGATTTGGTCTCCTCACTTGCTAAAAGATATTGATGCCATCGGAAACATGCAGCGTTCATTTTTACTAGACGTCTGCATGGACTTGGTGGGTTAAGTTTTAGGGAGAGGTTGTCAGTTGTGCTTTACAGTCGTTAGAAATGCGGCGTATTCTAAGTGATCTGTATCTAATGCATAATATTGTGTACAATGCATTGGATTGTGCATTTCATAGTTGCTTTACGTATTCTCCAGACGGCGGGACGAGGAGGCAAAACTCTCTGGCTGCAATAAAGAGTCTCGGACTGGTCATTCGTATTTCTATAGAATTTGCAATGTTTGGAATGATCTTCCTGAAAATATTGTTACTATTTCCTCTTTGGTAATTTTTAAGCAACGCTTATCTGACATTGAACCTCAGCTTCAGAAATTTATTCGGGGGCGTGCACTACAAGGACCTTAGTCCTTTGCATGCCACGGTAAATCCTGCATTGGTTTCTCGTGAAATATATACTAACTATTTTTTACTAACTATGTTAGATACGTAATGTACATTCCCGTGGCCTACCAAACTCCGGCGTCACCGTAACTGTTTGTCTACTAACCCTGACATGATCTTGCCGCTTGCATGCACCAGCATTGTCACGTCAGATGTAGTACATTGTTGTATGTGGACGCGGCGTAATGGGCTGGGCAGCCGCGGGGTGACTCACGTGCGTGGATGTAATAAAAAATTTATTTGTTTGCTAACACCACGTGATTTGCTCGGGATCCCCCCGAAACAAAATTTTTCTGTACCGTATTAAACGGTACGTCCCGTATTATATATATTGTACGGTTAGTTTCTGTATATACCGTATTGGCAAAGAACTGAATCTGATCTGCAAGACTAAAAAAGATTTTACGGAATTATAAATTATTCAATTGGCTCAATCTGCATGACTAAAGATATATATAGTAACTTTGCTCTTGCAATTCTTATTTCTATGCCACATATATAAAATTCTGAACTTCTAATTCTTGTAAGTCTACTAAATATTTTGAATAGTGGTGTGCGCTGAGCAATTTGCCCGCTCCCGAGCGGGCTGTCGGAGCACCGGAGCTCCGGTGCTCCGCGGAGCTCCGACTGTTAGTGGAGGCAAAATTGTAAAAAATTTTGATTAACGCTAAAAACAAGTTGTTTATTCAATAAAAAGCATGCCTACTCACTTCCTTCATCGCTTAACTATTTATTTTAGGTGCTCATTTCTTTGCTACATACGAATACACATTTGTTAGCTGTATTTTTGATCTGAATTAAGTTCTGATTTTGTCAATATTTCACACAATTTTAGGGTCATATAATTGATTGTGCGCGTTGCATACTGCTGCGTTTGCAGAAAAGCCCATGTTGGCTTAAACTGCAGTTTATTTCAATGTTTCACTTTTCAAGATTTGGCAAATTATATAAATATATTCCACATACGTAAAATTCTCCGAATTTCTTGCAGTAATTTCAACAAATGCATACCAAATCTTGCAAATCCATACATAAAGTATTGCAAATTTAACAGATTTGGACCAGATTTCATTTACCCACTATTTTGTGTATATAACTTATAATAAGGATGTATTGTATAAATATAATCAAAATATTAAATCTAAACTAACAAATTTCGATCTGAAAGTTTTTTAAAAAGATGGGTTTGATGAAAGCAAAGAAAACATCTGCAGACGTTGAAAGTTTGCATGGAATAGATTCAACGGAAATTGTAATATATACGTTTTTGACTAATTATAATAATAACAAGTATATATATATATATATATATCATGGGGGAGCTCGGAGAGCCCCCCATAATATGAGCTATAAAGGCACTTTGCGGATTTTGAAAAGTGCTAATTAGGCATAACTAATTAACGGGAAGGAATTAAGAGCTAATATTTATATACATTTTTGAAATCTCCAGGCCAAGAGCTTTCGAATGATACCAAACTTGCCCGGAAAAAATGAACTTTGAAAAAATCTACTTCTACGGGTTTGAAAGTGGGGGGTTTTTTCTCTGTATTCAGCAGGATTTTTGTCAATTTTGTGTCAACTCGATTTTTCGAACGGCCCATAGGAAAAATTTTTCTATACTATTTTTTGAATATCTAGGCAATGGTACTTAGCAAGTTTATGTTTTTTCCGAATTTCGATCTGATTCGATTTTTATAGATAGTCAAACATGGAGAAAATAGCGTTTTTGGACACCTTCAAGCTGAAAAATTCCGAAAATTTTAAAATAGTCTAAGAACGACCAAAAACATCGTTTTTCGGCCTTGGGGTGGTACTCACATATAGTAAATCGAGGTCGCTGAACACGATGAGCATAGTGCCGACACCGTATCTCGCCTGGTTCATCTGGTTCAACTGGTTCAAAATTGAACCAGTTCCTGGTTCAAGCCACTGGAGGTAGCTAGAAGGCTAAAATTTTGCATACAAGGGTGATTGGGCATGGGGAATTCACTGGTGGTGTTACTTTGGTGATCCGACCCATGGCTGGCCAGATCTGATTCAACTGGTTCAAAGTTGAACCAGTTCCTGGTTCAAGCTACTGGAGATAGCTGGAAGGCTGAAATTTTGCATACAAAGGTTATTGGGCATGGGGAATTCACTGGTGGTGTTACTTTGGTGATCCAACCCATGGCTTGCCGGATCTGGTTCAGCTGGTTCAAAGTTGAACCAGGTCCTGGTTCAAGCTACTGGAGATAGCTAGAAGGCTGAAATTTTGCATACAAAGGTTATTGGGCATGGGGAATTCACTGGTGGTGTTACTTTGGTGATCCTACACATGGCTGGCCAGATCTGCTTCAACTGGTTCAAAGTTGAACAAGTTCCTGGTTCAAGCTGCTGGAGATAGCTAGAAGGCTGAAATTTTGCATACAAAGGTTATTGGGCATGGGGAATTCACTGGTGGTGTTACTTTGGTGATCCGACACATGGCTGGCCAGATCTGCTTCAACTGGTTCAAAGTTGAACAAGTTCCTGGTTCAAGCTGCTGGAGATAGCTGGAAGGCTGAAATTTTACATACAAAGGTTATTGGGCAAGGGGAATTCACTGGTGGTGTAACTTTGGTGATCTGACCCATGGCTGGCCAGATCTGCTTCAACTGGTTCAAAGTTGAACAAGTTCCTGGTTCAAGCTGCTGGAGATAGCTGGAAGGCTGAAATTTTACATACAAAGGTTATTGGGCATTGGGAATTCATTGGTGGGATTTGTGATTGCTGTTGCCACAGTTATGGCAGCGTTCCCAAAAACTAGACGGAGGACAAGTAGGAAATATGCTCCTTGCAGTCGCATGAAAAAGTTAATATGAGCTGTGATGGTCAACATTTAAATGTGTCAAGGACAAGATTTAAAATGTTTAATATGAGCCAACATCTAAATAAGTAGAGGACAAGATGTAAACGGCTAATATGAGACGCTACGTTTCTCTTGGGCCCAATATCACTAAGCATGTACCCATCCTGCTTAAACAAATCCAAATATAGAGGTGCTACTAGTTCCACTCCATGATTTTTAGCAAACGGTTTGCCACGTTCCAGATTTGCTTTATAGTCAGGGGGGGGGATAAAAACAACGATTTTCGAAATAAGGTTATTACTCGCTACAGACTGTAGCTAGCCAGACGCTTTATATACCAGCATGTAGGGCTTGGCCTGTACTTTCTATACCACCAGTAAAATCAGCATTCGGTTGTACTTCTAGTAGGCTAGCCTCAATATTGACCATCTTTTTCCCCCACAAGTGGGGGAAAAAGATGGGGGTGGGGAAAAAAGATGGCACCAAATTTCGTTCCTTTACCACCATAGCAGCAGATAAATGGCATTTAAAGGCATAAAACGCAATATCTACTTCTAAAAACTCGTTGCCGGCAGCCAGGCTTAGTATTATCCATCATATAAGCCAAACTTAGTAATGGGCCAACATTGTTAGGAAATTAAGATTTTTGGTCAACAAAATCTTATTTTTTCCGGTAATTTATAATTTAATCGCCTTTTGTGTTAACTTGCAATGATAAAATACACCATTTTGCAATATTAACCCGCAAGAAATAGAGTGTTTTATTTATGATGGGTGGCAAAATCGCACAAAAGTGTTCAGGGGTCATCCATTTCGGGTGTAGTCTTTTGCATATCCATACTTGTGAAACTCTCTGGAATGTCTACAGTTCATAATATCACAAAAATATTGTTTATGGACCCTAATTTTCTTGTTATCCGCATGATTTGCCCCCCTAGGAATATTTGCCAGCATTCCTCCACAGGGGCAGGTATATGGCGCATTTCAGCAGCGGAAGGTCAATTGGGGGGTATAACAGTTCAAATGAGTAAACAATTAGTCGCTATTTTTGCTTAAGGTGCTGGTTTCCTTTTGTGCAGTGCTTTTTTAGTATTTTTTTGAACCGCTATAACTTTCGCAATTTCGGGAGTTGGAAAGAGCTTTATACATCGTTTTAAAGCTTATTCTCTGTACATTCTCATGAGCTTACGAAACTGGCAAAAGTAGTAAAACAATTGCAGTAATTTTTTGACATACTGACATCTAACATGAAGAATGTAGACCAAAAATCTTTGAACATCGATTTCTCAGAACTGAAGAATCGCCCAAAAGTTCTTTATGTGTCACGATATGAAGGACATATGGGTCGAGGGACGTTTTTTTGGATTTGGCTCAACAAGTCACAATACTCCAGAAAATCCCCCAAATGTGCGATGACACGAAATTTCGCAACTTCGCATTGAGTTTTCTTGCTACTCGATACGTTTTAGCCCAAAACAAGAAAAACGTCCCTCCGCAGAAGTGCGAATTTCAGATTCTGCCAAAAATTTCCGGAGTCCGTCGAGTAGTTTTTGAGAAATCGATGTTCGAAACAAAATAATCGCAGTTTTGCCAAAATGGTTTTTCGGCCAAATCTCCAGCTGAAAGCAATAAATTCCGGCTACTAGGCATTCATAAAATGTGCATTTCGACGCTGTATCGATTGAGTATAAATAAGCCAACTTTGTCCTTAACATGTGGCAGTAATTTTAGAAAAATTGATTTCCTCAAAAATGGCCATTTTTTGACCCTAAAAACAGTTTTTTGCTTATACCGACTTAACCACTGGAGACAGCTCAAAAGTTGTAAGAGCAAAAATGTTCGTTTTCGTGTCCTCTTTCCAGCCATAGCAACCAACCCCATGTCTTGTCTACTTACTGGGAGCCTAAGGCCAAAAACCAAAACTTTCCCATCTTTTGGCCGAGAAAGATGGGACTGGTCCCAGAATGTAAAAGAGCACGGAAATAGGTTATTTCGTAAGTTTTAGCCATTTACGTAAAGGATTAAAGCCGTATGAGTCAAAAATACCCGAAAGGAAACCAGTACCTTAAATCAAAAAAACGAAACTGCGGGCACACCGTTGTTTTTTCCCCCTCTGGTGCAAAAAGTGTGGGGGGAAAAAAGATGGTCACTATTTCTCAACCGTGTGACCAAGCGAAAATCCGACTAGCCCACGTTATAGAGCACATCCACAAACCCCTTCATGCACAAAGTGACTCCTGTAACTATTACCAGTAAGTTGGCATAATCTTAGAAAATTTGAAAAATCCTTAGGTTTTTGGACAATTTTTGGGTGTCAACTTCGGACCCATGCCACACGAAGGCTCAATCGACAGGAACGGTTAATTGTATTATGATCTTAAAGTACAAGACTTGAACTTTTATTTGCACTAGATTTTGTATCTCTATCTTATGCAAGGTGAGCCATTGTTTTCCCCCCACTTTGCCGGTGATGTTTTCCCCCCTCTGACTATACTGCTTAAATCTTCAAACTTGTTTGCATTGTCTGCGTGAAACATTGACGTTTGAAGATGAGTTTTCTTTGCTTCCTTGCCAAAATTGAGCAACGTTTCAAGATATGCTTTGTACGCATACAGAGGTCCTGTGTTTTCAACTTCCTTGTCACTGATTTTGACAATTATACGTTCAAACATGGTTGCAGCAATCATATTGATTGGTGCAACATTAACTTTGCTAGTATCCGTGTTTGTACCCTTGGGAGTCGTTGGATAACCGATTTGGGTGCCATCGCTTTTTGTAATTTTAATTCTCATATACAAGTAGTTTTTGTTTAAATCGAGCATATAAACATCCTTCGGTACAACAAATCTATAGGGACCAGCGTCTGTGATTGGATTTTGGGGAAAGTACTCTGCCCAATGACCATTTTCTATAGACACCTGGGTTGGGGGGAGAGAATAAATCAAGTTCACTCTTGAACCCAGGGTAAGACTGTGAATCCACTTGTTTAGCCAAGATTAAAAATGTCAGTTGTTTTTCTTCGCTTTTTCAGTCTTTTTATGCCTTTTCTTGCCGGTCTACAACCTAATCCTTCGCCATCTTGCTGTAACTTATCTCCCACGATGCTCAATGTTCTGCCTATAGCCTGTCGACCCCGTTTGCGCAATGACGATTTGACATCTTGCCCATGATTTAGGTAGTCTCTAGCTACTTCTCCACCAGTTCTCAATGCCTCTTTGCCAACGTGAATGCCCACTTTTTTAACAGTAGGCCAAATTGCTCGAAAAAGTCCTTTAAATAAACTGCCAATACCGTCTCCACGTTGATAAGGCATTCCTGCGTATGCAGGAAGAGCGCCACCCTGTTGTAAGAGTGCACTTTCCCAAGTTTTTACAGATTCTGGATAATAGTATGATCTCATATTCTTGGTTTTCGAAAGTGTAGCTTCACTACAATTTTACCATAAGCAAAGTTAACGGGATTGCCAGCATCGTCGTTTATATTGATTTCGATTGAATCAAACTCCTTTTTCAATACTGAGACATAGTGGGGGTTATGGTACTCCTTGTCAATTACTTGACCATACTGACCAGCAGTATTTACTATTCGTAATAGTGGAGCAATTGCGTTACCGATAATTTGAGGTGCTACCAGATCACAATATACATACATTGAATAAAACCCAGCCCGCATGTCAGTGTCGTTATCAGCGATGATTGTGTGGTTAGTTACAGCATTTTCTTTTGCAATACCAGCCCAATCACTAATGTCCGTACGGTTTACCTCAGGCTGAGAGTTTAGCAGCTCCTTTTCAAACCCCAACACGTATGCAAGCCGCTTGCTGAACTTTAAACTGTTGAAATTTGGGTGCTCAGTATTATCAGGATTTTCGTACACCTTTAGTATGGTACGCTGCCTGTGAGTGTCATAGATTATTTTCAATTCAGCAGTTTCTCCAGTCGTATTTGTCATATGACCAACAGTATAATTGATCGCTTCGCACAGGTCATGTACATTTTCATAATGTTCGGCAGGTAGTGTTTTTGTTTTACTACTTCCATCAGAAAAGCTGACTTCAATTGTAGCATCAGCATCCGAACCAAAATTGTGCCACGTAACTGGGTACAGAAATTCAACTAGAGCCACTTCCCATTCACCATCCAGATCAATACGATGTGGTAGCTTTACTCGGAAATCATATAGCTTGTTATCAACAAAGTCACTTGTATTACTAGGAAGTTGCAGGTAAAAATCCGTCATTTTGCTGAATCCAACTGTTAAACTTTTCAGGATAACCTAGCCACTTCACAAAATACTCTGTCTTGCCACGACGTTTTCTAGTTTTTATGATCTTTTCAATCCAATACGAATCAGGCTCACTAACTTCCTGCAACTCTTCCTCATAGAAGCGACCTTCCAATTTCTCGTTTTTCAAATCTGCCAAGTGGTACATTGCTGGAAATGCATTTGTGGTCACTTTGGTAATTTTGAATATTTCTTCCGACCAATTTGGTAAAATAGTCCTTTTGCTTTGCTAATACGCACTACATCCCCAACGTTTAGTTTAGATTTAATTCCAACTCCAACCGTCTGGTTGTATAGATTGTTAAACACTAAGTTTACATTCTCTGAACAAGAAGCTTCTTCTGGTGACATTTTTATGCTTCTATGCTTTGTTTTATTGTAGCCTTCCATCAACTTTGGTAACTCGTCCAGATATCTATAGCTTCTACTGTATGTAAAAAACTTCCATAGTTTGGTTTTGATGGTACGATTAAACCGCTCAACAATACTGCACTTGAAGCCTGCGTTTGTGCATGTATAAAATATGATGTTGTGTTTCTTCAATAAACTTTGAAATGACTTATTGAGAAACTCTTTTCCCTGGTCAGACTGCAGTTTTTCCGGTGTTCGACCTGATGCGAGAATTTTTTCAAATGCTTCTACAATATTAGCTGCAGATTTTGATTTCACTGGTTGTGCCCATGCAAATTTTGAGAATACGTCTATACAAGTAAGCAGGAATGTATGTCCATCATTATCTTCAGCAATTCTTGACAGATCCGCTAAATCAATTTGCCACAGCTTATCTATACCGTCAACGAAATATTTCCTTCGCTTGTATTTACGCCTGATTGATTTATGCACAGTGTATGTATACTGTTTCCTGAGCCACTGCTTTACTTTTGACAATGTCAGCTGTGGATGCTCCTGTTTTACATGTTTTTATAGTTTGACTGCATGAGAAAATGCTGCGGGACTAGCAGCAGAATAATACGCTTTCCTTAATGCATCTTCCATCCAAGTATCTGTAGAGCTTTTGACAGCCCTGATCCAGTTTGTTTGCGTGATCGCCTCTGTCTCGCCGTTTTCGGAAAGTACTCAACGTCCAACCACCTCTTTTTGTTGCCAATATATTCTCGTGGAGTGTTACTATCACGTAATGCTTTTGCAAACAGTTCTGCACCTGCCGGGGGATTTGAAGATCTGTTGCGTGTTAAATCGTGTATAAGATCATAAATTTTTGAACCCGTTGCGCTTTGTCCTTTATACTCAATCTCTCCTTTTTCATTAATTTTAAGGTCTGGAATACTTTTCACGTGATCCAACAAGCGTGATGCTTTTTGTTGAAGAGTCTTTGGTAAACTGTCTACAATTATACTATCGCCATCGTTTGTTTTATTTTCCTGGGTCTGTTGCTTTAGCTTGATGTCTGCTATAGGTTTACTTTGTAGTATTCTTTTTCTGTAGTTGTTTTGCCTGAAAAGAGCTAGCTTCACATCGCTAGGCAACTTAGTTTTCTTTATTTTCTTTGCTTGGAGATCAATATCGTTTGAATGCTCTTGAAAGATATCAGGACGAACCAGTACTGAATATTCCATCACTTATTAAATATCTTGTCTGCAATCAGTCCACCAAGTACCCCTAATACAGGTCCTAGTACTGCAGGTAAAAAACCACCACTCTGCACAATCAGCTTGTGTTTCTTTTTCAATTCCTTTTGTTGTCTAATACGTCGTAGTAGTTGCTTATGCTTATTTAGTTTCTTATGATCCTTTTCATTCAGTTTCACCTTTCCGTTTAAGACGTTTTCAACGCAGTCGCAGATAGTTTTTATTAGCTCACCGTTTGCAGACTTTAGTAATGTCTTTCTGACTTTAGGAGTGCACTTGCATAGTACACTGAGGTAGTCAATATTCTTTTCGAATCGTTTAGACATTTTGCATAAATTGTGCAGGTTTACACTCTTTTTATAAACTTTTTAGTCTGTAAACACCATTTAACTCATTTGGAAAAATATTACTGTATAGCCGAAACTCTTCTGGAGTGTTTTGATCCAAATCGATAAGTAAATAACCGTGTGGAGGTGTGGTTGCATGTGTATACGCGTCTAGAAATGTCTTCACCTTACCAGGAAACATTTGCTTAGCTAAATTTAATGGTGTTAGCTTATCTGCAGGGTTTTTCATCAGGACAATATATTGACTGTTTATTCTGCTGGTTCGACTTTTGCTGTAGAAAATGTTTTGAGTAATTACAATTACACTACATGACCAGTGATGACACCCTCGTGTAAATAATTCCGTGAGTTTAGTATCCTTGCTAATTTCTGACATCAGATCATCCAGTATTAACAGCTTAGGTGTGCTATCATCTTTTAGTTGGTTCATGTCTGGAATACCTTGTTGGAATTCGACCATTTCATCAATGTTATCGTATGTCTCTTGCCACTCAGTGTAACACCAAATAATTCTTTGCGGTGGGGGTTTGATCATTTCATTTCCGAATTTTATTAGTTTGATAACAAATGTTGTTTTCCCTGCTTTTGTTGGCGTTTACAACAATACATGTAAACGGATGTTGGAATAGCAGGAATGGAGTATAAATAATTTTTGGATTAACGGGTTTCTTTACTTTGTATTTATTACGTATTGCTGTAAGTGCAGTTTCCATTGTCTCTGCGATACTGGCAATTTTTTTAATCTTTTATTAAAAATAAGTATACATACACACAGTTAGTTAAAATAGATAAAAACATATTTATTTCATTGAGTCATTTTTGATTTCATCTCGAATTTTCATTAGTATAGCTCCAGTTTTGTTTTGACCGGTCCACTGAGAAATATCGTTAATGTTCGGTTCACTTATATCTAACCCACATGCCCAAAACGTATCAAATCTCGACGCCTCTGCAATAATATCATTACCAGTGCCAACCAACAGCATCTCGATGTCGTTGTTTTGACGTATCTTTTCCTTAATACCAGTTTCCATCACCTTCTCGCACTGTTGTAACCATTCCTGTTCGTTGTATCCAGCAATACTTTGTCCCAGTTGTTTAGCCGCTGATGGTGACCAGGTTCCAACAATTTGCCAGTAACTATTCCAATCTCCAAAGTATTTAGCCTTTTCCGCTTGATAGAACTGCTCTACGTTCCGAAACACAATACCGCACATGGTGAAGGTAGAGCGATAAAAGTTACTAAAAGGATGCCACCCAGTAGCGAAGAATGTAATCCATTTGTTGTCTGTTGATTTCAAACGTCTCGAATAATTTGATTGCGTTTCAAAAGAACTTCGTTTTGAGTGTTCCTTTCGGTTGTGTTTACGCTTTTCCTTTAGATCAGGAAAGGTATCGCAACAAACTGCACACCTGAATACCATATTGACAGAATGAAATTTGCTAACTAAATCGGAGCTTTTATAGTTGTTGACCTGACTCATACTTGCGTGGGTGTCAAAAATTTCTTCCAGAATGATCTATCTTTACAAAACCTGTATATACACAATTAAAGGACACGCTGTTTTATTGGAAGGACTGCGTCCCATTACTTTGTCATAGTATTCATTGTTCATAACGTAGGATGTATCATCCGCATGAACCAATGCAACCCATTCACATGTATTGTGTTCTTCAGTTCTTCTTGTGCACACCTGCTTGTACACTGCAGTTTTTGGTGGTGGTATATATTCATATGATGCAAACTTTTCACTAAATATTTCAATTCTCAATGGAAGTTGTCCTTCTAATGTTTCATAAATGTATGAATACAACTGGTCATTTTCTACTATCTGATAGCTAATTTGATCTGGATACTGTTCCATTAAATTGCTCATTATTCTTCTTGTTAGTTCTGCAGGGTATTTCATGCTTCTATCTTCCAGTTTAACGTAAAGACACTTATAATCTAATAACATTTCAATGTCATGAATATAACGGTATAGTTTGGATGATTCTATTTGATTTTGAATAACACTGAAGAGTTCGTACAGATATAGCAGCATGTAGTGCTGCGCATGTATCAAAATATGTATAGTCAAGCGGGAAAAAACCCACTTTTCAGATTTTTGGCCAGAACTTTTTAATGGTTTGACATATCGAAATGCTGATTATACAGGTAGCTAGGCCTAGTCGTAAGCTTTCTCATGAGCTATAGAACACCTCTCTAGGGTGTGCCGTTAGCGAGAAAAATTGCCCCAAACTGGCGGGAAAAAACCCACTGCGGGAAAAAACCCATATGCGGGAAAAACCCACCCCAAAAAATTTTTGGCAAGCTGCCAGGAGCATTTCTAACCATTCCAAATGAAAGAGCGGGTTGTTTTTAGTACAACTGCATCAAAATATATTAGTTTTTGTACTAAAATTGAGGTCATATGGTCATTTGAAAATGTTGTATCTTTAACACATAAACATACGCAAATTTTGGAAATTTTTTAAAATTGTTCATTTTCGGCGGTTTAAGCATCCTATCGTGTAGAAAACGTGTTTTTCTTGTATTTAGAGCCAAACTAGACCCATTTTACTGCAAAAATAAGCATTTTTGGTCAAAATTGACATTTTGGCTTGAAATGGCGCCATGTCCAATTTCGACCCCCTGGAGCACCCACAACAGAACGAACCCAGGTAAGCCCTATACCAATTTAATTTATAGACTCTATTAAACAAATGTATATATATATATGTATTAGTTTAACCATCGCTGCTAACGGTTTGAAAACTATTCAATTTTGAAAAGTGGGGTTTTCCCGCCGATGGGGTTTTTCCCAAATCCCGCCAACTCTAGGTCACCCCCGGGTCGCTCCGGAGGGGTTAGAGCAGTGTGGCATATATCATCAAGAAGCCCAACAGATGCCCTACACATACATACTATCCGCTTTGGTCTAGGTATTTCCAGTACTTCAGGGTGGCCAGCCAAAGTTTGCCAAATTTCGGCACTTGGACGGACCAAAATTTTCGAAAATTTCAAAGTCCCAAAAAATTTGCAAGGAAGCAGCGGGAGCAACAATAATACAGCCTCTAGGGTTATTTTGGATGCTCTTCAAGATAGGCTATTAAAATCCTATATAGCTCATACCGGTAAGCCCACACTGGAGGTGGGTTTTTCCCGCATATTAAAATGGGTTTCCCCCGCTTGACTATAACTATCTTTAAATTAAATTTAAGCTTAAAATATCTAAAAAAATGCTTAAAATGGATAAAAATCCGGCGAAGCCGGAAAATTTTTCTAAATTTACCCTCAAAACCCTCAATATATATAGCGGTCGGAAAAAACCGGATATATATACTCACAACACAAGAATAAAAATGTTCCGATGGAGCATGAAAAATGCAATATGGGTGACATAGACATTGGGTTTCAAACTTTTAAGCGGACACAGGACTAGGTTTTAAAACGTTAATATGGGAGGGGCAGGTTGTAAATGACAAGAGGACTAAGTTTAAAGCGCACTAACATGGACCAGCTTGGTATGTATTGGTTTGACCTTTCCGGTCAATGGGTAGAAAAAAATTTAATTTTGAAAAGTGGGTTTTTTCCCGCCGTGGGTTTTTTACCGCCAACTCCAGGTCACGCCCAGGTCGCACCGGAGGGGTCAGAGCAGTGTGACATATATCATCATGAAGCGCAACAGATGCCCTACAGGTACATATAATCCGCTTTGGTCTAAGTCTTTCCAGTAGTTCAGGGTGGCCCGGCAAAGTTTGCCAAATTTCGGCACTTGGTCGGACCAAAATTTTCAAAAATTTCAAAGTCCCAAAAAATTTGCAGGGAAGCAGTGGGAGCTACCATACACCCTCCTCCAGGGTTATTTTGGATGCTCTTCAAGATAGGCTATTAAAATCCTAGATAGCTCATACCGGTAAGCCCACACTGGGGGTGGGTTTTTCCCGCATTGGCGAGTGGGTTTTTTCCCCGCTTGACTATACTTCTTCGTAGTCATCCATTTTGATAACAGACACATTAGTCAGGAGTCTTTCATTGCTACACTTCGTATATTTTTAGCAAATCCTCTCTTGTGATGTGTATATTAGCAAGAGTACATAATACATAAGAGTATGACAGCTGGCATACTCTATGTATTATCAGCTTGCACATCCTCTGCACGCTAACGGCTGACCCTCCCCTGCAAATTGGACCCCAGTGACCCCCCTCCCCGCAAATTAGTACCCAGTCGAAACGGGGGTACGCTCACTCGCTCTATGCTTGTGTGCTAAAGCTCGAAAACACAAGCACTACGTGCGCGAGTTTTGTGTCTGTTTCGAGCTTTAGAACACATTCATAGCGGCTAAAATTTTTTGAAGTGAAGGGTCCAATTTGCGGGGGGGTCAGCCGTTAGCGTGCAGAGGATGTGTCACGCTTATAATACATAGAGTATGACTGCTGTCATACTCTTATGTATTATGTACTCTTGATATTAGCTATGCGACCGAACATAACCTGATTGTGATCAATTAGACACAGTTGTAGGTTGAACTTTTCCGCAATATACGTTTTATACATCAATATACAATATACATCAAACTACTGTTTTCAGCAACCTCACATGCATCGTCTTTGTTGAGACAAGCCCAGATAAATTGCTGAATTTTACTGAATTGCTTCAAAGGATATACTATTCTGACGTTATCTTGTACAATTCCAACTTGTCCGTCAGGTAGCAGCTCTACAGTAATCGGTGCAAACGATATATTGGTCGTTTGAGCACCTTTCATCTCCTGAAGGTCAGCTTTAGTAATATTTGTTTGACATTTACAGTTGATTACAATTGGTATGGAAATTGTTGTTGCAATGAGGATAGCGAACATTGCATAGAATGCATATCATGTTTTGATCCAACGGTTTCAGTATTCATTCTTGCGGTTTTGTATAGGTAACATAGATACTAACATGTTTTTTATTATTTAACATGTGCGCAATTTCAGTTTTAGGAAAATTTTCCACACTGGTCACCCCGATGGTAATTAGTTGAGTAGATCCATAGTTAATAATCATTGAAACCTTGTCTTTGCCTTCAATTCTTCTTCTTCTTCTTCGTCCTGGGCATTCTGAGCAAGCTCAATATTGCTGAGGCGGAGGGATCCGCCCCACATCCCGTAAGTAGCCAATGACCCGGGAAGGTTCCCCCACCAGGACCCTCAGGGAGGGGCTATCACCAAGCCAGGATGTCCGGGCCTCCTTCAATACTGGGCATGCAAGGATAAGATGGTTGAGGTCCTCGTCCGCAAGGTTGCAGTTAGGGCAGACGGGGGAATCGGCAATTCCAATCCTATACTTATATATAGGACTGGAGGAGTAAGCTGTGCCCTTTACATCGTAGTTGGGACAGGATTGTTCGTTCGTGCTTGCTTAGGGTCACCTCAAGTAACGGGTTCACCGGTTTGGCTTCTGGGTATATCTTCAGTGAATCCGCTTCACTGCAGACGTCGTTGAACTTTCCTCTGTAGAACCGTTTGATAGCGGCTTTCGCTGTGGTGAAGTCTACTGCCGTCTCAGCTTGGTTAAGTTGGGATGCTGTCTTCGCCACCGAATCTGCTAGTTCGTTTCCCGTCAGTCCCACGTGGCTAGGTATCCGCTGGAACTGAATGTGGTTTCCTCTGTCGC